>VDFB02331849.1:0-26800 GCA_007258455.2 Sequoia sempervirens | reverse complement strand
TATTATAATTAAAATAAAAGGTGTTAATTAAACACTATTTTTAAAATACATGTATTTTTCAATATTTAAAGAAATAAAAATAAAATAAATAAATGAAATAAAAAATAAAAAATAATTTTAAATACTTGGAGGAAAATTTAGGACCCAAAGGCTCACTTCAAAAAGGAATATCAAGGAGGTTTTTATCTTCATTTGAGGATCATTCAAGCTATCGTTTGCATAATACTTTCAGATTTGAGCAATTGTTCAATCTAGGGCATCCAATGACAAAAACCTTGATGTATTTGAATTCTAGAGGACAAAAACACTCTTGGAATTCATCATATTGGATCAAGGGCGAAAACTCTTGTTTCTAATGCAGGTTGTAGATTTCCAGGGTTTCAAGCATGTTCCAATAGTGACCTGGTCTGAGTTGCAAAAAATATTCCATTTGTTTGGTTGTCAAGATATTCAGCATAATTTTTTGGAAAGACAACATTGAGCAGTATTGTGCTTCAAACATATTTGCAATGGAAGTTGATAGGGTGTCTTGGGTGCCAATGATAGGTTAAAATATGGCTTGTAACAAGCCGATGAAAGATACTGAGTAATATTGTCCTCTAAATATATTTAAAGAACAGGAAAGAGTGTGACTAAAATTGCAAGGTTGGATATATTTACAGCAACTAGGAAGAAAAGTGAAGGATATACAGATTTATAGGATAAAAAACATGAAACAGAATACATAACTGTTAACCCTCTTTTGCTAGTTTCACAAGAAATTGATATCCCACTCCAAAACACTTTCAGAAGTCCTGAAATCAGAAAATTAGATATTCATTTTCTTCCATTCTCATTTATTAGTATTTAAGTTATTGATTGCTCTATATTGAAACCCAATGCCTAAATCCGGTTTCTTGTTTAGTTAAAGTGTTCCCAAGTCCAAAATTAATTTTTGGACTTGATGAACTTACATGCAAATAATTGCATGTAAGTTCCCAAGTCCAGTTTCTTGTTTAGCTAATCTCAATAAATTCATTACACAAATTTTATCCAGGAACCCTCTTTCAGTAGTCTACCGACCGTGGAAGCTTATAATCTTTAATAATTGATTTGCATGCAGTTGGAAAAGTTGGTATCAAAGGAGAGTGACCATTATAACACAATTGCTTTTCATTTTTATCTCCAGTTCCACTTGCACTTGCAGGTTAGTCCAAATTTCTGAAGTTCTTTTACAATGTATGAAATTTAGTTGCAATGAAAGAAGATGCAAATATTTCATTGCTGTTGTGGAGTGTGATCTCTGCGATTTTCATGTCATCTACCATGGTTGTTGCAGCTATCAGAAGCTGCAGAGTATGCTAGAAGGAAAAATGTAGTTTTGAAAGGAGATCTTCCTATTGGAGTGGACCGGAATAGTGTGGATACATGGGTTTACCCAAATCTGTTTCGGATGAATACATCAACAGGTGCACCACCAGACTATTTTGATAAGAATGGACAGAACTGGGGCTTTCCAACTTATAACTGGGAGGAAATGTCCAAGGATAATTATGCTTGGTGGCAATCACGGCTAACACAGGTTGCATGCTGTTTTGTTTCATTTTGTTATTAAAAAAAACAAAGAATGTCATAATAATCCTGATTGTGATTAGTTTTCACTAAGTGATTTTCCTTTAACTCTATCTGGAAATACTTACCTCCCAGTTAAATTTTTCTAAAACTATATTTATAAGAAAAACATTCTTTAAGTTGCTAAACATTTGCTTGCAGATGGGGAAATATTTCACAGCATACAGAATAGATCATATTCTGGGCTTTTTCAGGATTTGGGAACTTCCAGAACACGCAGTAACTGGACTTGTTGGAAAGTTCCGCCCTTCAATTCCTCTTAGTCAGGTATCTCCAGTTGTGTTGGCATAAATTTATTCATCACAAAAAATCATTTCTTCAGGAAAAGGCCTCTAGAACCGATAATTTAGGATGCAGAAATGTGGATCTGGAATAGAGTAGATATCAGTTTCTAGAGGCACAATCTTAGTCTTTACACTTTCAGTCTGTTCATATTTGCAGCATATAAGGATTTCAATTGAATATTATTTTTTGAAAATTTTATCTTTGAATGTACTAAACTACTTTCCAATTTGATTTCATTGTTTGATATTTACTCCTGAAATTCTTTTTTTTTTTAAGCCTGTTAACATTTCCTGCTATATGCTTGAGGAAAATAGGAAGTTTCAGATGATATCACATTTAATTTTTTAAACATTGAGTTAGCTCTGATTTATATATCACATAAGTTTGTGCTGTCACGATCCCTTTCTATGTCTTTTGCAGGAGGAGCTTGAAAAGGAGGGTATTTGGGATTTCTATAGGCTGAGTCAACCTTATATTGTTGATCATATACTCCAGGTTTGCATTGAGTTTAAAAATTTTCATTGGATTTATGTAGGGGATAGAGTCACTAAAAGACCAGTGTTACTAAATAACTGTTGAGAGCCGGAATTGTCTATATTGTGAACTTCTATATTTCTTGCAAATTTGATTCTTTGTTGGTCCAAAGCTTTATAGTTGAGCAACTTCTGTGTTGGTGTCTATTGTTTTACTATTAGATTATAGGTTTTTCAGTTCGTACATGTTTTTTTTAATTATGCAACTTTGCAGGATAAATTTGGAAGCATTTGGCCAGATGTTGCATCAAAATATCTTAACAAAAATCAATATGAACGCTATGAGGTGAGATAACATTAATAATTTGCAATTGGGGTTTATGTATTTCTACAATCTTGATTTGATAATTTATTATGAACAGTATGTGATTGTAGGAGTGAGACATTACAAGCTTTTTGGAAAAATTTAAAATATCTCATTGTATACAGTTGTCAAAGCTGCACCTGAATGTTCACAAGTAGAATAACATTTTCTTAGAAAGAAAGTGGATTCTAAATTCCACAAATGCATCAATAATTGTTCTACTAAAGTGACTGCTACTGCACTTACAAACTTACTAGTTAAATTGCTGTCTTAATTATCTTGAAGCTGTTTCCTTGTGCTTTTTGACTGAGTGTCTTGTTGTATTCCCCATTGTGCTTTAGAGAGGTAGTTTGGATAACCTTTTTTGCCTCCCACTGTGTTCATTTGAGGGTTGGCTACTTTGCAGAGCTGTGTTCTTTATTATCAATACAATTACCTCTTTATCAAAATGAAAACTTATATGGTTCTAAAAGTTATCTCAGGTTCTTAAAATCTGCAAAGTATACATAGGGCTGTAACCAACAAACCATTCATAAAAATTTAGATATACTAATCCCCGTTTTATTGGGTGAATGTGTTGGAATTGATTGTCATTGCTGTCAAAGTGTATGGACGAGATTGTTGACAAAATGTTTGTTATTGATGTCAAAGGCAAAATATCAGAAGAACGTAATAGAAAAGATTATTGGTTATCAAGACTACATCATTTCGTGTAGTATTAAATTAAGATTGAATTTAAATAAGTATATGGGCTAATTTCATACCAAGGCCGACTTCCATTAAGGAAGTTAAATATAATGCTGGTCGACCACCCTTGCCAAGATAAACATGTATATATATGTTGAAGGCAGCGATTAAAGGCAATGATTAAAGGTTGTTAATGCTGAAAGGTGGCGCCCAAATTGAAGTTAAAATGAGCAGTGATCAAAGTATCAATGTGCAGCAATTACATTATGAATATTATAGTATTTATGAAGACCATTCATTAAGAACAGCAATTGTAATATGCAGTGCCTATGTTTATGAAGATAAATATTATGATTGAGTTAGTTTAAGGCAGCAATTAGGTTTTATGAAATACAACGATTCCATATTAAGTTTCCTCATTCCACTTGATGATGTCGACAATATACCCTTTGATGATGATACATTAGAGCTTGAATATGATGCAGAGCTTGAGCATCTTGATGATACAAAGACCTCCCTGTTACTCCTCCTATTGAGATCACATCATTTTTGTTGCTTCATTAGAGTTTAGAGTTGCTTCTTCGACAGCTTCCAGTGATTCTTTGCAACAAGTGAATCATAGTCTTTCAGATTCAGCTATGGGATGATATCTTGACAAGTATTTTAGACTTGTTTGTGGATTCTCACATTTCAGATTTGGAGGACACATTTGAGGGCTTATCTCTCTTCTTTGATGACAGCCTCATCATAGTTGTTCTCCCATCATCTTTGTCTTTGGATCTTGTTCATCATCAATTACCACTAGATCCTAGTTTGTCACCTTTTTTTGATTGGGTATGCACTTGATTTGATTGTGACATCATTTTTCAAGGACATGGTGACATATGAGCGAATTTCAAAGGCACCATCATCATCACATCTCAATCTTTCTTCCTATTAATTCCTATCCGAATTGGGAAGCTTTTTTGTATCTATATTTGGTTTTGTTTCTTCCCAAGGGGAGGAATGTTATTTGTAGGCATTGGATTGTCGGGGGAGCTACATAGTTTCTCATTCTCTCTTCTATGTGGGGATCATTGATTGTATATTGATGATAGAAGTAGTCCCTATGGGGTCATATCGAGTCCTCCTTTCACTTTCTTCTTTTCTCTCTTTTAGAGAAGAGTTTTGTCCCATTGGATTTTCTTCTTTTCTTTGTTTGTGAGAGATTGCATTTGTACATGGTTACCTAACATGGCCTAGTAGGCGGGACCCATCATCACCCTTGCATCTTTGCATGTTTTCTCATTCTCCCTAAGTTGCACTTAAGGAGGGTGTTGGTGTGAATAGGGGCATTTCCTATTTGGTTTCCCCTTTGTAGTGTGAACTAGGCACATTATCTAACTAGTTATTAGTTAGGTCATATTCATACATGTTCACATGTTTACATAGGAATGAAGGAATCCTTCTAGAAGTCTCTAGTGAACATGTGATCTTATCTCTAGTTGTCTCATGACATAGAATTAAGACACTCGTCACAATCTTGTCAAGTTCTATCTCTCAACCTTGCCTATATAAGCAAAGTCTCTCATGCATTTTGTGGGGTATTAATCATAATCCATTTTGCATCATAACCAAGAATTATTTTCTTTTTTTGCTTTCTTGCAGAAGATAGTCTTTGGTCTTGCAGATGATCTTAGGAGCTTGAGTCCATTGGTGAGTCTTACAAATACAATGATGGGGTGACAAAAAATCGGGATCAAACTCCTAAGTTTGCCAACTTAGATGCTATATTTGCATAGCTTTCCAAACTCTTTATAGATGAAACAGCTTGTGCACATGACACAACTAGTGGGAGTGGCATCACAACTGAATGTGGTTCAAATGAAATAGAACCAAATGTTGACTTTTTGATACTTTTGATGAAGAGCAATATGAAGACTGTTAAATATTGATTGTAATTTTCATAGTGTATTGACATTTGACAAATTAGAAAGCTTCGATAGATCCTAATTCCAACATTGAATGCAAATAAAGGTGAAGAGATGGCAAGAGAAGATAGGGAAGGAATTTTTCTGTCTTGGAGTCCATAAGAGATGGGCAGCAATAAATCATTAATATATTTCCAAAGCATTCCAAATTTTGAATTCTATTTCCATGACTACTCCATTTGGTAGCAAGGAATAGGGGACAATTTTCTACTATAGGAGCAAATTAGGCATTTCAATTGACAAATCTCTAGGCTACAGATAGTCATTTTTTTTGCAAAAAGAAGAGATATCAACCAGAAAAGGAAATAATAGATCAGTAAGGTGAAGATTTGGCTGCCCTCCATTTAGAGTACAAAGCATAGAGAAGAATATTTAGCTGACCTCTATAAATTTTTGCATTTTTGAAGATAAAAAATAAGCCTAAGAATGAGAAAAAGCTTAATTAAAACTAGACTCATAAGGATCTTTGACACAGGCTAAGAAGACTCTTAATTCCTTAATTTTTGATGGATTCAACCGATGTTCAACTCATGCTTATATCTAGAAGTTAAGACACTTTTGTTTGAGTCTAATGTATGAGCAGGAGCCAATCAAATTTCCTACCATTCACTTGGAAGGAGTTGCTTATGAGTGGTGGTACCATGGCCCAATTCAGTTAAAGATTGATTGATAGGCATAAGAGGTAGGATCCTGAGATCTATTTTAGAGAGCTGGCATGATTGAAGCAAAGCGGTACAATAGACAACCATGTGGTAGATTCCTAGAGAGCTGGTGATGATGCTACTTATCCTATTATGGGGATTGGAACTTTTTCTTTCTGCATGCCTTTTAGTGATATTCTTGATCTTTGTGATGTTCTTTAAGTTCCAAGAGTGACAAAGAATTTATTCTCAGTTTCAATCATGACAGATTTAAGGTGTGGTTGAATTTGATGATCAACAAGATGTCATGAAAAATCGCAGCCAAGATCTGGGTCAAATATTGGTCAAAGTTGTTTGTGAAGGAAGCCTTAATGGTTGATTGCCAATCAAATTAGAAAAGCGACCTTGATCCATGACAGTCCCAAATTGTGTGATGTTCTTTCCGCATGCCTTCTACTAATTATCTTGAACTTTATGATGTTCTTTATGTTACAGAATTGACAAAGAACTTACTTTCAGTTTCAACCGTGATAAATTTAAGGTGTGACTGAATCTGATGATCAACAAACTTTCATAAAAAATCACAACCAAGATTTGGGTCAAATATTGGTCAAAGTTGTTTGTGAAGGAGGCCTTAACAGGCTGATTGCCAATTGAATTATAAAAGCAGCCTTAATCTATGACAATGACGAATTGTGTGAGCTTTGGCATAAGATTTGGTCATTTGCACTATGAAGTTCTACCTCTTTCGAAGAATATTGTGGATGGATTACTTGATTTAAGGTAGAAAAGAATGGTGTATGCAATGAATTTGCACTTGGCAAGCACATCAAGACTACTCTTCTTAGTAGTGAACACATATCAAGAGGAATCCTAGATTTGATCCATTCAAACATTTGTCAGCAGCCTTATTTATTGGAAATATTTACTATGTTTCTTTCATTATTGAGTCAAGGAAAACTTGGATTTCTTTCATGAAGACCAAAGATTTTCTCTTTTAGAAATTTCAAGAGTTCAGCACTCTTTGTGGAAAATTAGACAGATAGAAGGATTAAGGTGTTGAGGTCTTGTTGTGACCTTTTCACACATCACCCCATTCAAAATGGGGACCCCCTAATTTTTGCTCCATTCCTCGTTTTTTGGCTTTGGTTTTGTTTCTCTCTCTGTCTGTCTCTCTTTTCTGTTGTTTGCCTTTCCGGGGATGTGCCCATCTGTGAGCTTAAATGTGAAATTTTGGCCAAGTCTATAGAATTAGGGTTTTGAGTTTTCTGGTCAATTTAAAGTCAAATGGAGTGAACAAGTTGGAATCTGAGCTTCACGTTGCAGTCAGTATGCTTCCGGCAGGCTCCCTCTGAATTTTCACTAAATTCTACCAATTTTCTATTTTTAGTAAGTGTCAATTTGGGGTTTGTTTTCTCGAGATTTTCACGTTCTGACAACTGCACTACATTCTGAGCACTTTGAACTCATTACTGGAAAAATTTGAGCAGAAACGGGCGACTTGCTATTTTAAGCAGTTCTGCCTTTAGAGGCAAATTCCAGGGTTTACATGTTAAGTTTTCAGATGCATGTCTAGATATTTTTGGTGGGTTTTTCGAGACCTTCACAATGATATGACATGCAGGACAGGACGATAACTTTCAGCATTCAGCGTTCAGAGGCTGTAATTAGGGTTTGCATGCAAGTTTTCTCAGTGCATGTCAGCATAATCTTTCTGAGTTTTCCGAGAGCTTTGCAATGGTGTAACATGCAAGCAGAATTGGTCACTCTTCAGAAACTTGCTATTTTTAGCCAGTGCTTGCATGTTGATGATTTTTCTGGGTTTTTCTGGGTTTTTCAAGATCTCTCGGGCAGTTTGACATTCAAAATCATCTGGCAGCTGGTTGATCACTTTTTTAGCCACTTACTATTTTTAGCAAGTACACTCCGACAACTGCCCAACACTTCAGAATCACGAACATAGTGACATGCAACATAAACGGAGTTGAATGGAGCTCATTTGAGGCACATGCAAGATGAATTAGGGTTTCAAGCTTCGAGACCCAAAATGAGGGGTTAAATGCTAGAATTTCCGAAAACTGAAGTATCCCATCATGATCAACATCTTCTAAGGAGTCCGTTGGTAAAATTTGAAGACAAATGGAGCACTTACTATTTATAGTAAGGCGTTCCAGAAACAGGCTAAAAATAGAAAGTCAACATCAGGCGCCAATGTGAACGGATAAGTCAAGTGGTGAGGAGCACGACATTCAAATTTCGATTCAAGTGGAGTTGTGGAAGTCTCAAAATTAAGCAGCTGCTATAAATAGTAAGCCACTTCAGAGACATGCTAGAAATAGCAAGTTAGGGTGAAGCCTTAGTATGAACAGGTCAAGCAGATGATGAGGACCCCATGGCGCGAATTTCAAGTCAAACAGAGTTATAGGGGATGGAAAATCAGACACTTACTATTTTTAGCAGGTTGGCATAGAGGAATCAGGGTTTCCTAAATTCAAGGGCAGGACACGACAGTCATGCAAATGCAGCATCTAGCCACAACCACCACACTTCAGGCATTCGGCATGTGAAATTTGAAGACATTCTAAGCAATTGCTATTTTTAGTAAGTTTCTAAAAATAGCAGGTACAAGCAGGCATTAGGCACCAGCAGCTTAACCACATCCTGAGGTTCAAGACAAAGCAAAATCAAGCTCTCTGGAGCTAAAATCAGCTTAAAATGCAAAATTTGAAGAACTTTCTAAAAATAGCAAATTAGGGCAAGCTAGGATTAGCATGAGCAAATCACTCCAAATTTGGCAAAAGACGTGAAATCCACCAAGTTTGATAAATTTTCAAGTCCAACCAGTGAATTCGCCTTAAGAAGCTGAAGATAGATGAAAAGCATCTAAGTGTTGAAAAATGGAAGCTTGCCAAGGTAAATGCGCCCAAGCTTAAGAAGATGGAGTCTAAAATTTGCCTAAGTGTTTCAAATTTGAAGTAAAGGCCTTTAGATGTGCCCCTGAAGCTGGAGGAGACTGGAAAATTTTGGTTGTTGTGAAATTTGAAGTTCCACCCACCAAATGCGCCTTGACTCATGAGAGGCTCCAAGGAATTTGTCTAAGTGTGGAAAATTGAAAGGAGAACCCACCAAATGTGCCTTGCAAATTGAGATGGCATAGAAATTCTCTAAGTATTGAAAATTAGAAGTTGCCTACCCTAAATGCGCCCTTGCCTTGAGAGATTGAGTTGAAAAAATTTCTAAGTACCTAAAACTCAAAGGTCACCCCTCCAGAAAGAATTAGTAATCAGCTTTGAGATATTGTACCGGCTGATCGCTGCCTGGCTGATGATACGCGCGAACTGAACCAGCCACCAGATGAACCAGCGGCCAGGTTACCAGAGCAGAATATAGATAGTATGAGGATTGCAAATGCTAAGTGTTTGAAAACTTGAAGTGCACCCCTCCATATGTGCCTTGAAGAAGAGGAGGATTGAAAAATTCTACTAAGTCCTCAAAACTTGAAGCACACCCTCTAAAATGCGCCTTAACTTAAAGGAGGAGTTAGAAAATATTCTAAGGCACTTAAATTTGAAGAAGAGGCCCCTACACGCGCCTTGATCTTGAGGAGTTGGTGGTAAAATATTCTAAGTATCACAAGTTGGGAGTAGTTGTTTCAAAATGCGCCCTTGAGGGAAAATAGAAGATGAAGTGCCTAGGAAATGTTCTAAGTGTGAGAAATGAAAGTAGAAGCTCCCAAATGCACCCAAATTTGAAAGAGGACTTAAAATTTTCTAAGGCAAATGAAATTGAAAGCTTTAGGGGTCAAATGCGCCCAAGGTGGTGGTGAAATTTTCTAAGGAATTGAAACTTGAAGTCCACCATGTTGAATGCGCCTGGCTTGAAAGAGGTAATATCAAAAGTTTAGAAGTTTTCTAAGTGTGGAAACTTGAAGTAAGCCATATGAAATGCGCCTATATTGATAATAAGATGTCAAATACACCCAGGCTTGTAAGGTGATGAAATTTTCTAAGGCAAGAATGAATTGGTTGTGAAATATGTCAGAAGGTGCCAGCTTCATGAAGTTGTTAAAATTTTCAAAGCCAAGCAGGAAAATATGCCTAGAGATGAAGATGAATAAAATTGGTGGCAAAATATTTTTCTAAGGTTAAAAGTAAAAAAAATTAAAAGTACCCCCTTCGTTTGTAGACACATGGATTTGATGTTTTCTGAGGAAATTTTCTTCTGTGTATTGGACGCTTGCGATGGGAAATGGATTTTAAAATCCTCCACACTTTGCCGAGGCTTTCAGGATGGAGATTTTTGATGGGCACTTAAACAATGAATTTTCTAAGGGGGAAATTTAAAGGCAAAATGAATAAAATGTGTTTTCGAAGGTAAAATGCCTCAGATGATGAATTTGAAGGGGTTTGACTAGGTGATTTTGATCGAATTCTTCATGAGTTTATTTTTCCTCAAGCCAGAGATGAATAAAATCAAGTTGTCAGAGCCTCAGCTGGTGAAGTGAATTTCTTGAAGAAGACGCAATTGAAGCTAACACTCTTGAAAGATAATTTTAAAGGTGCATCTCTTAAATACGCCCTTGAAGAAGTTGAAAATTTGTCTAAGGCATTGAAATATGATGTACAGGTGTTATATGCCCCAACCTACAGATGTTGAAAATCGTGAAGAAAGCAAAGTTGGCTAGAGAAGAACGGTGAACCCTATCAGATCCGGAGATCACTCAGACTGTGGAAGTTAAAGCATGAAACTCAGGTGAGTAAAGTGGATTTATATTATTAAGTGTTTTGATGCTCTTCTTTTATCTGTTTTGCAGGATGAACATCAAGGGCAAGAGCGCGATGACTTGAAGCAATGAAGCAAGTACTCCAAGACTACATTTCAACCTTGAAGGAGGAAAAAGTTGCAAGACATGACTAAGTGTTGAGACCCAGTATGTGCCCAACTCAAGTGGCAAAGAGGAAATATCATCATAGTTCAGGATGAAAAAAAAATGGAAACCCAAGCAAGTACTTCAAGGTTGAAGAACAACATCAAGGAGGAAAATCATTGTCGAGCAGGAGAAAGGAGTTACAGCCTTGAAGTTTCAGATCGAGAACGTGCCTACCGTACTAGTCCAAGAAGTTGAAGCAGTGTGAACGCGTCTGTGAACAGGAATCTTCTGGAAGATGATGAACATTAATGGCTCATTTATTACCCCACTCCTCTTGGTGGCGGTTTTTAGAGTGAATCTTGTTTAGGGCTGAGGTGGCACAATCTGGGCCATCCAGCCGATTGTAATCTGAGCCGTCCATCGGACTTGGCCAGCTATATAAAGGGGCATCCCCCCTCATTTTTGTTTTTTTTAGTAGAACTTAGAGATCAAACTAGAGAATAGAGCGGAGACACTTTAGTTGTAATATCTTAGCATAGTGTAGTTTGAAGGAGAAGGAAAGTTTTCCTTTGAAAACTTTGTAAGAGATTGTTGCGAAAAACTATTGTAATAAAAGATCTTTCATTGAATGGTGAATTCATCTTTGTTATGAGTAGCTAGCAAGATTTCTTCATCCCTTCGACTTCAAGTAGCGTAGATTAAAGTAGTTTTCATTTTCATGCAAGTAGATGTTAGCTGTGGATTTGTGGTGTCAATCGAGACAACTTCATTTTTATCCATACCAGTAGCGGCTTGCTGACGGCAAGTTTGCCTTGTGTGGTCAACTAGAAAACATTACAAAATTAACTTCGATTGTGATTTAGGTGTTTGTATGCGTCGTTCTGATGGTACTTACATGCTGAATTATAATTTGAAAACCTCTTGTCACTCCCTTGAAGATTGCACCAACTTTGTGTAAGTTGTCCAACGTGAGGCGGAGCAGAGTCTGGTCAAAGCTTCTCGAGATTGATCCCATGTCCCGTCCTTAGATAGAACATAAACTTCTTAGGCCCTACACTCTTTTAAATTCAGTTCATTTCTGGTTAGCATTAGGAAATTTGCACTTACCTGACAAATCATCCAAATTACATGAAAGCCCTTAATCTGCTGTCTGTTGTCAACTGCCGAACAATTGTGTAAGCCCCCCTTGAAATACCAGCAAAACACATCAAGCCAACTGAGGATATTCTATTGCATGAAGGAACCTTGGAGTTAAATGCATGATCTATCTCGCAATCTTAGCATGCAAGAGACTTTGTTCAAGAGAGGATAGAGTATCCGTTGGGAAACTTTATTCTGTGTTGGTGCGGTCACGAAAATCACATCAACAGGTTTGATGATGGACTTCAATATTTGTTGTAAAGATGCAAGGATCAAGAGGGAATTGACTATGCCATACAACCCTCAATAGAATGGGGTTGCAAACAAGAAGAATAGGTCCATCATAGAGATTGCTAAGGTTGTGATTCATGACTTAGATTTACCCATGTTTCTTCAGGCGGAAACATTTAGTTGTGCAATATACAAATTAAATAGAAGTCCTCACAAGGTGTGAACAAGAACGCTCTAGAAGAAGCCTTCACTAGAGAGAAACTTAATGTTTCTTAATTTTATGTTTTTTGAAGTCCTATTTATAAATCATGTGCAAGAAGAGAAATTGACCAAGTTTGAACATTTCAACTTGAAGGGTGTCTTTGTGGGTTACAGTGAATCTTTTAAGGCTTAAAAAAATTATGTTCCATCACAAAAAAGGATTGTAGTGACCAAAGATAATAAGTTTGATGAGGATGCATGGTCCGTTAAACCTTAGTAGCCTCCTATGGAGGTTGAGGACACCAAACAACTTGTTTCAAGATTTGATCAACAAAGCACAACAATCCGTTCTAGTAAGGAAGAAGACACTTCAGCCTCTTCTTAAACAACTAGGATTTGATTTCCCCATTCTTTTAAGCCAAAACGACTTTGGGAAATAATTAATTAAATATTTAAATAAGTCTTTATTTTGCTCTTCAAGACATTAATTAATTAATTAATTATATTAATAAATGTTATATTATGAATAAAGCTTTTAATAATTCAGTTTTTCAAATTAAAAGTTGTGAATAAGTAATGATCGGGGGAATTGAATAAGCATCACAAGAATTTGAATATAATCTGTTATGAATTTGGAAGGCCCGAGAACGAAAACTCCCAAGGAATGAAGCTAGGTTTGGACGAGAATCCAACATGGTGGTGTGAATAAGACTTGGTAGTTGATGGGTTGTCTTTACGAATGAATTGAGTCTCAGCATTTCGAACCTTGGGTGGCATTCAAGATGGCGACTACACCGATGATTATTTGCAAAGACCTTGGCAAGGTCAATGACTATTATTGATGCGGCTTATATCTTCACAACGTATGAGGATAGACCCAATATCGAGTATGTTATATCTATTGTAGCGGGAGTTGTTCATTTTCTATGAGGACATCGATATGGCAAGGACGTATGTATTTGCAATGGATATATATGATCAAATCTGTAGCAGCGATTGATGGATGTATACGGCTGGACCTTAAACCATTACCTGCAAATATACTAATGATTGGATGACTTTGAGTCCGGTATGTTCAAGAACAATGTTATGTTTAATATTTCCTTGCTATGTCTAGTCCCTTGTATTTGCGTTGAACTGTGATGCCGTGTTAACTTGCTTATGAAGTCAAATGAATATTATTAATGTTTCTGAAGCCGTATATTTATTTTGCCCCTATAGCCGAATGTTCACTATCATTATCAATGTTTTGAAGTCAAATCTTTATTAGCATTCATTGTAATATGTTGAAATTATTATTCTATCTAAATTTGCAATTCTAAACTGTATTTTAGTTTTGTATTGAGTTTTGGGTTCATTGAAATAATTTGTCCTGTTAATCGACTCCTTCAATGGTCTGCAACATTATTCTCTATGCAATCATTTATCCATGAATCATATTGAGTCAATATTTCCAAACAAGCACAAATCATCCCGTTAATGTCAATATAAACCATTGGAACCGCAAAGCAAATTACAGTTGGTATTGTACATTTGGGAAGGGATCATCACAGTGGTATCAGAGCCATTATCTTGCCAACCTAAGGGTTCATGAACACCAGTGATAGGGCCAAGAGATATTTTGAAAGAGAGCAAAGACAGAGGCAATTTCAAATTGTCAATCCTTATCCTAAGAGGATACCTTTCTTGTTGTTTTAGTAGCTCGACAATTTCCTGAAGTCTTACTGAAAATTGAAGCAATGGGAGACTTAGACAATGAGGGTTTTCAGAACAGAGGGAATAGGAGAGAGAATGACAACATTCAAAGTATTCAACAAATGATGCAACAATTTATGCAATCCCAACAGCAATTGATTATTGCCATTGGACAGATGTCTCAGGAGATAAATACATTGAGAGTTAGTCAAAATTTGGGAGATGGAAATAATGTTGGAAACCACGTACCCAGGGGAACCAATTCAGGAGGAACAAGCAAGTCATCCAACCTACATTCACTCCTAGGAATGAGGAGGAAGTGGTGCAATTGGAAACAGAGCAACCTTTGATTGATGAGGTGCTCAAAGTTTATGAGGAATATCATACTCTTCCTCATGCTATTAGACAAGAGATTACTTTGAATCAATATATGAATCAACGTAGGGATAGGAGCAGAGCACAACAGGAACAAAGGCCTCGTGGCCCTCATAGAGACTACCAAGATGCTTTGAGTAAACTATCCCTTCATAACTTTGATGGGAGCAGGAAAACTACAACCTATTCATGGATTCACAAGCTAGATACTTTCCTAAATTTAAAACCAATGCTAGAGATGGAAGCAATTAAATTTGCAACATTACATCTAGTGGGTGCAACGTATCACTAGTGGCATTATGGATTGGTGACACAGAATCATGCTCTAATCCAGTCTTATGAAGAGTTTAGCAACAAATTAATTGCTTGTTTTGATAGGAAAGATGAGTTTTATTTTAGGAGTTGGCTTTGATTAGATAGCATGGAGACGTTGATAGTTACATCAATGAATTTTAGAAGGTGGCAGTCATGGTTCCTGATATATTCGAGAGGAGAGTGGTAATGTTATTTACAAAGGGGTTGCATCACAATTTGAGAGGGTTGGTGAAGGATTTTAAGCCGAAGACCTTGCAGGATGCTATACAGATGGCACTAGACCTTGAAACTTCACATTCCAGTCCACAGTTTTCGAAGAAGAATTGCAAGAACAACAAGCCATTCTCTAGAACTTTTAATCAGGCCAAACCAAATCCTCCTAAGATAGATTTTGAGAGCAAGAATGAATTGCGGAGGAAGAAACTATGTTTCTCTTGCAAGGAGCTATGGGAGCCTGGTCATCAATGCCTTGGGAAAGGCAAGGCGCATTATATAGAGGTCACATTTGATGTGGAGCATATAGTTGATACTAATTTAGAAAGTGAACATGAGCAGCAAATAGAGCATAACAATTCCACAGAAGATGAGACCCATGGTGCTATTGCTACATTATCGGGTGTGCCTAAGTATCACCCTTTCTGAGTAAGGGGAGTCATTAATGGACAACGAGTGACTTGCTTGATTGACAGTGGAGCCATGCACAATTTTATTGACGAGGGTTATGTAGCCAAGAGGAGATTACAGGTGGACTTTTCTGGTTTTAGTGTCACAGTAGCAGATGGTTTCAAGATGGGATGCACTACAAAGGTCCCACAATTGAGCATTCAGATGGGAGATTATACAATCACAAACGATTTCTATGTGGTTGGGATTGGTGACATTGATATAGTGTTGGGAGTTCAGTGACTACACTCTCTTGGCAAATACAATCAAGTTTTTCAGAAGATGGAGCTAGAGTTTACATTAGGTGGTAAAAATAGTGTTGAGGGCGTTACCAGATGGTGCTCCTAAGATAGTTTCAGCTAAGCGCATGGAGGCTTTGCTCAGACATGGAGAGGTTGCTTGGGCAGCTCAATGTTTTGTATCTTCTAAATCTTATAACGTGAAAGATAAAATTTATCCAGTGGATGTGCAGACCATATTAGCATGGTGTTTGGAGACCTTCCTCCTGGTAGACCTTTGGATCATGGATTCAAGCATGTGATAGAATTGGAAGAGGGTGCCAAGCCTGTGATTACCATTCCATACCAGCATCTAAAGCACTTTAAAGATGAAATAGAGAAAACAATTAAGGAATTGTTAGATATGGGGCACATCAATCCTAGCTCCAATCCATTTGCTTCATTAGTGGTGCTTGTGAAGACAAAGGATGGCATGATGAGAATGTGTATCAATTACTGTGCGTTGAACAAAAAAAATCAAGAATAGGTATCCCATATTGAGAATAGATTAGTTGTTGGACGAGCTGCATGGGACAGTTTATTTTCCTAAGATTGATTTACGTTTCGGATACCACCAGATTTGGGTCCGTGATGGGGATGTACACAAAACTGCATTCAGATGCCACTACGAATGCTAAAAATTCTTGGTAATGCCTTTCGGTCTTACTAATTGTGATGACCCTAACCTCCAGGTCACAATTAACATTGAATTTCCACGTTTTTGACCAGTGTGGATGTATGACACAATGTGGTAATCTTACTTGCATAGACTAATTTAAATATGGTCTTGCTATAAATCACATATTAAACAGTAACGCAGGATAGCATATGTAGTAGATCTCCACACACAGGACATTGTATAATTGCAGAGCTCTACTTATAACAAGATTTAAACATGACAATCGATCTCAACGCAATGCTAAAGATAATGTATTAAGCAATGCAATATAAGTTATTGTAGGTTAATCTGTAGTTACACATACTCAGATTCATAGCGCAACTTCGATGACTAGCAATGATAGTTATATGTGAGGCACCTCCAATAGTAATAAATTCATGTGTATCGCCAGGCGATATAGAGTGAATAACAGTCGATGGGCAATATCAGTCTGATTACATGGCCGATGGTGAGAGTCCCGATCCTATAAGACAGAGTGTCGCCTTCACTACCAACACCCAATATTGGGTCTTCTTTGCATCATAATATTAATAGAGTCTACCTTGTATGAGTCAGTATTAGTACAAACTTCGAGAATTAGCAACGGGTTATTGTGAATGATCGCAATCGCCCCAGTTATAGACTAAGAAGATCTCAATAGCTTAGCAATGCGATATAATGAATGTTCCCGATGCAAATGATTTCAATCCTTCATGTTCCATCATAAACAATACAAAACATTGGTCCATGAATGGGTTCTTGTCCAAATGCAGTTCTCTTGTCTAAGAGTTTCCGTTCCCAGGGATTCCTTTGAAAAGCTTTGAATTGATGAATTCTTCTCTGACCTTCACAACATCCACCAACTCGTTTTAATTCCTCTCCACCCTTTTGTTCTGCCAACTGATTTATTTTTATGAGGACTTTAGAAAAGCTTTTATAAAGTCTTAAATATTTATTCATGGCTTTATAAAATCTTAATATAATTAATTAATTAAAATAATTAAAGACTATTTGAATATTCAATTAATTAACTCCAATTATATATGGCTCAATTAAAGAGATAGGGACATCACAGTTCCCCTTGCTCGACATTGCTTGTCCTCGGGCAACTGCAAACCTATATGTTGTAATATCTGTTTGCCTTCCCATGTGGCATCATCAACAAGTAAATCCCTCCATCTGATTAAATACTCCTTGCTTGTTCTGCTTCGCAACTTGCTTTCGAGCACATCTATAATAGACTCAGGCACCAATATCAACTTTCCTTCCTCATCTAGTGGAGGAAGCTCAGGAGATGGAGTAGTATGCTGACCAACTGCCTTTTTAAGGCACGAGATGTGATGAGCCTTGCTAATATAGACTCAAAACCGTTGAATTTCTGCCTTGAGAATTTTGTCAAACACTTGTCATGTAAAGCTGGTATATGCTGATATAAACTTTTGATTGCTGTGTTTTTGGTTTTTGGCACTTGACAATGATGTTTGAATGCTCTGATACCACTGTGATGAGCCCAACTGGCTCAAAACTCCAAACCCCTGTCTTTCAATGTGTTTTTTTGTGTTTTTGCTTTTTTTGAGAAAATTTTCCAAAGTGAACTAGTAGTGGCGCACCACATAAATGCTTACAGAATGAAAACTTGAGCAAATTTAATCAAACTGAAATTGCAGGTGGTGTTTATTAGTATCAACAATGGATTTAAAACATACAAACATACCCGAAAGCCTCCAGATTTTTTATATAAAAATTCCGATCAAAATAGTGAAGAACTGACGAAAACTGGAGTAGAACGTTACAAATTGCAAAGTTTAATCTGAAACTGAAGCCAAAGAGAAGTACGAGTAGGGTGCCCAAGTTCATGAAGAGATCTCAAAAAGAAGACGCTTCCAAAGCCAAAACTTTTCGCAAGCACAGCCCTTTTCAAACAAAAAAAGAACCAAACCATCTCTAAAGGTGCGCCTAAACACAAGGAAGTTCTGCCATGGTGAAGGGAAGAACACCAACTAATAAACCTCTGCTTCCGAAGTGAAGAACACTACAAAATCTGTTGGAAGAATCTATAATCCTCGAATGAAGCCTTCTAAATTCTACTCAATTCAAATGATCTCACAACTTCTACAAAGTGCTCACACTGAAGAGATTTCGTTCTCCAATGGTGGATTTGCTGCAAACCTGATCACAGGATGGAAGCAAGGTAAAAAACCTTCAAGGCAAAGTTGAAATATTCTAAAAGATCAGTTTCTCATTGCCCAAATCCCTTATATAGCAAAAGAGGTGAAAACCCAAGGAGGCCGTACCTTTTAGGGTTTTAGATCATTTAAATTTATGGAAAATAAACTTAAGTCACTTTCCATAGTCTAGACTTTGATTTTAGGCACCTCCTTTAAGTGATTAAAAGATATAACTTAAAATATTCACTTTAAACTTTATTTAAGTGATATAAGAATTATAAAGTCAATTTGACTTTATAAAAAGACTTTAAGTTAAAATATAACTTAAATCACTTAAGTAAGCCTATCTCCCTCAATTCTCAACAGAATTCAGTGTTGTTAGAAGCAAAGAAACTCCTGTACTGCCAAGGCCTGCAATGAGCCTGTCCACGATCTCAGAAAATGAAAATGACTGAACTCTCCAGAAAGTACCATTGACCCTCTAACCAATCCAGTTAGCCCACAAGGGTCCAAGAAATAGGCTAACACTCTACAAACAAGATCACGCTGAAAAGGGGGACATTACACGAGATATGAAATACATTGTGGATATTGCTTCCTACAGGTAGCTCCAATTCAAATGCTACTTTGCCTACCCGCCTTTTGATCTGATACGGTCCATAAAATTGCGGTTTGAGCTTTTCTACACCACTTTGTTTTAGGGTAGATTGCCTATATGGTTGAAGACGCAAAAATACCATATCACCAACTTCAAAAACCCTCTCAATCTTGTGCTTATCAGCTTAAAGTTTTTGCTGATTCTGAGCTCGATGTAAATTTTCCTTAAGTGCCTTGAGAATATCTTGATTGTCCTACACCAACTCCTTTGCCTTGGGCACTTTGCTATCATCAAAAGCTAGATCCATGAAAGACATAGCATCGTATCCATATAGAGATTTGAAAGGTGACATACCTATTGACATATGGTATGTTGTGTTATAATAATGTTTGCCCAAGTGTAGCTAACAAACCCATGCCTTTTGTTGCCCTGACACATAATTGCGCAAATATCCTTCAACCCACTTGTTGACGATCTCAGTTTGCCTGTCAGATTGAGGATGGTAGCTCTTATTGGGAGATAGCTTAGTTCTTGCCAACTTGAACAATTCCTGCCAAAATATACTAAGGAACCTACTATCCTGATCACTCACAATATTCCTAGAGAGTCCATGTAATCAGAATATCTCTTTGAAAAATAACTCTACGATCTACGGTGCCTTAAACTCAGTAGAGATGGCAAAGAAATGGGCATATTTTGTCAACCTATCAACTACAACAAAGATGCAGTCTCGAATCTGAACTCGTGGCAAACCTGTGATGAAATCCATCGATATGCTTTCCCATTTTTGATCAGTTATGGGCAAAGGTTGCAATACACCTGCTAGTAATGTATGCTCTGACTTGTTTTGTTGACAAGCCATACACTCCTTGACGTATTGGAAAACTTCGCTTTTGAGACCCTTCCATGAGAATCTCTCTCGAACTTGTCTATATGCTTTGAAGAATCTTGGATGTCTTGCCAAAGGTGTGTCATGTATAGCCTACATCATCTTACTTTTCATTTTTGACTCTGGTACCAAAAATATCCTGTTCTTGTAATAGATCAAATCATCAATCGCTTGATATCTATCGTCCTGCAATTTCCCATCAATGAGATCACATGCAAAAGTATTCTTAGAATACTCAACCAACACTTGAGATTTCCAATCAACTAAAATCTTAGATAAGTAGAGTATCGATCTCTTAGATAAAGTATCAACTACCACATTCTTTTTACCCTTAACATATTCAATATCAAAATCGTAAGCTTGAATTTTGCTTACCCACTTCTGTTGACGCTTGTTCAAAACCTTCTACTCGAGGAAGTATCTTAGACTGTTGTGGTCCGTTTTAACCACGAATTTCCCACCAACAAGGTATTGCTTGAACTTTACCATAGCGTGCATGATGGCAAGCATTTCCTTGTCATATGTGGAATATAGCTGCTCTACATCTCTCAACTTCTAACTCTCATAGGCTATGGGATGCTTGTTCTACATGAGTACTGTACCTATCCCTTCGCCTAATGCATCACACTCCAATACAAACGATTGAGAGAATTCCAAAAGAGCTAATATTGGACAAGAGCTCATCACCTGCTTGAGCTTGTCAAATGTAGCCTAAGTCTCATCCGACCATCTGAAAGCTCCCTTTTAGTTGAGCTCTGTAAGTGATGCAACCAACTGAGAAAACCCTTGACAAACCTTCTATAATAATTGCATAAACCAAGGAAACCCCGCAGGCCAATAATGTTCCTTGGTGGCACCAATCCAGTATTGCCTCTATTTTTCCTTTTACACCTGCACCAATTATGTGCCCCAAATATAATATCTCTATCATTCCAAATTTGCATTTGGATGCTTTTGTGAACAAAGACCGAGTCTACATAATGCCAAAGGCGTTCCTACCAAGTCTTACTATATATTAGAATATCATCAAAAAATACCAATACTAATTTATGCAATTGCTTTCTGAAAACATGATTCATATATGACTGAAAGGTTGCAGGCGCGTTTGTAAGACCAAAAGGCATTACCAAGAATTTGTAATGTTCGTAGTGGCATCTGAATGCAGTTTTGTGTACATCCTCATCACAAACCTAAATATGGTGGTATCTCGAACATAGATCAATCTTAGAAAAATAAACTGCCCCATGCAGTTCATCCAACAAGTCATCTATCCTCGAAATGGGATACTTGTTCTTGATTGTTTTTTTGTTCAACGCACGATAATCGATACACATTCTCATCATGTCATCTTTTTTCTTCACAAGCACCACTGATGAAGCAAATGGACTAGAGTTGGGTCTGATGTGCCCCATATCTAGCAACTCCCTGATTGTTTTCTCTATCTCATCTTTGAAGCGCTTTGGGTGTCAGTATGGAGTGGTAATCACAGGTTTGGCACCCTCTTCCAATTCTATCACATACTCGAATCCACGATTTGGAGGTCTACTAGGAGGAAGGTCTCCAAACACCAAGCTATGCTTGTCTAATGTGGTCTGCACATCCACTGGATAAACATTATCTTTCACAGTAGAAGATTTAGAAGATACAAAACATTTGGATGCCCAAGTGTTGATGTGCGTTTTATGACACAACAAACACCTTAGAACAAAGTGTCACAGACGCTCTACTCTCTCTTGAAAAACTACTTCCTATGCTAAGATTGCAGGTGAGATCATAGGGTAATTCCAATGTTTAAGATGAACGCGGATAGGCTCTGTGGTATGGATGTGTTTTGCTGTGGGCACAAGTAAGATTTTGCAAGTCATTCGGAGAAGTGGAGACATAAATGCAGCGTCATTTTGGGTTTTTTGATTTTATAAAAAAAAGGTGAAAAAAGATTTAGGGTTTAGAGACTCTATACTACTCCTAAGAACTCAAGAGAAGACGAAGACTAAGTGAAACCAAATAAACCATACTCTGTTTCGCCACGTTTAACGACAACTACGCAGAGCAAGTGCAATCTTCTAGGAATGTGCTTGTGATTTTCACGTGATAAATAATTGCCATCAGATCGAACAACAATTATTAAAACAGAAGTTAAGCATCCACAGTAAAGCTCAGTCTAACTTTGCACATTGAGTGAAATCATCCACCCAAAGAAAGTATGAGCTCGGTTTCACTAATCTCCGTTATCAATCAATCATTCTTCTAACATACATTTTAATTCAAATCTACTAAGAGAGAAAGAAGATATGCGACCATGCAACTATTCAACAATCAAGTATTCAAGGCACCTCATGCATTTGAACTTCATTATCAAAGTAGTGTTTTCACAACAATCTCATAAAAACTCTCTCTTTATTTCTAACTATCTCAAATCTGCTCTAACTTTTAATCTCCTCTAATCTATCGTCTATATCTCTATCATCTAATTAATTCCTAATGAGAAATGAGAGAGTGAGGAGGGGGGTTTATATAGTTTTTCAAGATTACAAAGAACGGCCGAGATTGATCCAAGATCAATGGCCAAGATTAAATGGAACTAAACCCTAATTAGGGTTTCCAAAACCACAATCAGTTAACTGAAGAGAACACTAGACAACTGGAGTGTCATCCTTATCCACTTGTGTAGCCTCACGTTCGGCGAACCTGGACACTATCAGGTCGACCTCCTCCATAGCAATGTCGGGCAGCACGCTGACGTTGTACTCCAGCAAATCCAAGTTCTCGGCACACTCTGCAAACATAGTCGTCCATGTTGGCTCTTGTAGCAAGAAAGAACTTCTGATGGCCATGAATTCGAACACTTTGGTGAAGCCTTCCTTCATAATCGGCCTGGTGGTGGAGAAAAATTTATGTACTTGCTCTTTCAAACTCCTTGGCCGCAAGTGTTTCCTTCGGACAATCTCCTTGTCTAGCATATCTGCAGCCATCTCATAGATTTTACTTTGAATTTCTTTTACTTGTTCTTCAACTACACCACTATCCTGCTTCACCTTTTCGAGGACTCCTTTCCTTGAGATCAAAGCATAGTACCATCCGTTGAAGTCATAAGCTGCTCCGGCTTCGATAACTTTGTCCTCGATCAATCCTTGCTTTGAAATGCCCTTCAGTTCCCGGATGCATGGGATGATCCTGCTCTGAATATCCTCGAGACTGCTCCATGACTCTGCAAGATCTGCAACTCGTGAAAGCATGAAGGAGGCTTGCTCATTCACTTGCGCCAACTTTTCTGCAAACACCAACGCCTCTTCTTTCCTTCCAATCATCTAGCCTTTAGCCTCCCTCGCTGTTGTCAACTCCTCTTCAAAGTTCGCACTTGGTTCTTGTGAGGCATTCAGAGGTAAAGGCGCCACTTGTTCACCTTCGTTCAGGGGCTTGGTTAGGTGCTGGATATAATCTTTTAGACGTTGAATTTCTTTCTTGTACTCCTTTTTCTTGGCAACTTCTTTTTCTAATCTGGCCTTGATGGTGGCCACGGAATTATCCAAGTCTTCGACTTCCTGTTCTTTTGTTGCCGGACCCATGTCGACAGTCGTGATAGCATATTCCTCAGGAGCAATCTCGTCTTGAAACTTGTCGGCCGTAGGCATTGCAATTTGCACCGTGTGATTTCCAGCTTCATCCCTCTGAATGGTTGAGAACTTCTTGGCCTTCTTCCTTGGGGCAGTTTGCTCTAACCTGGCCAGGAAATCTGTGTCATTGTCCTCCTCCGGGACCTCCATTGGCGCCTTTCTTTTCAATCTTTCCCTCAGCCATTCTGGTAATGTTGGCTGTTCAATCATGTCCTCTTGATTTTGGACGTCCTGCATGTCCTGCATTTCATGCTCTTCCTGAATTTCCGGCATACTTTGAATTTCTTGGACTAGCTGCATATCCTGGATTTCCTGGACAGAGGGGTCCTCTTGAATGCCTTTGAGGGCGGAAATCATTCCTTCCTCGAATTCTCCATCCTCGATGTCTGTGTCGTTATCCGATCCTAAAATTTCTGTGCTTGCTGGAGAAGGTTGATTATCATCTTCTATTTGAATTGGCTCTATATTTTCAACTGGAGACGGGATCATGGCATTTTCCAAGGATTCTCTATCCAAGGCAAGCATTTCCTCTATGTTCCGGGAAGTGGCCGACTGAAGGGGTTTAAACTTGTGTTTCGTCCGCGAAGGCCCTTCATCTATCTCTTTACCTTTGTCTTGAACTGTAGACTTATCGGCTTCTTTCCTCTTCTTGGAGTTGGCAGCATCTGCTTGTCCATCCGCATGAGATGCACCGGCATTCGAAGAACATGACTCAGTGTCTCCCATCAACTCGTAGGTAAATTGCACCTTTCTCTGTTTTAACACTTCTACTTGACGATCTATCCACCACTGAGAGTACTTGAAAACAGGGCGCATCAAGGTGGCTAGATCACCCATCTGAGGCTCAAACCATTTTATAGGTGGAAGTGGCTCATTTTCCTTGAAGCCTGGCTGCACATATATTCCGTCATCTTGCAGTTGGTCAGGTATTTTGAAGAGCTCTGTCGCCCTTATCATGCTTAATGGCAACCTTGACCATAATCTTCTCCTTACATCGTATTCATCGGCTGCGTTGGCCCAAAAGTCCTCTAGGTCAACCCGATGTTTGTATCTTTCTCCGTCCACAATCTTGATGTGATGAAGCGGATCGAAGTTGCTCCTGGCTTTGTATGATATGAATGGATACTGCTGAATCTCCAGTCGAGCAACCTCTGCTGCTTGCACTGTCGGGCATGACTCCTCCATGTTGCCGATGAAAAACGGAAAGGTGACGGCAGCTTTCTGCTTAGGCCTTTGGATGTTCTGATATGTTTCTAACTGTCTTAGCACTTCCAACAATACCATCCTGTTAGTCGGATAGACAGGCAGCCTATAAGGATTTCCGGAAAATCCTTGGATTCTGATGTAGGTGAACTTTGGATATTGGATGAACCAGAATCCATACCGACTGATCAGGCTTTTGGCTTCATGCGAGAGTCTTTGGTGTGTTCCGCCTTGAAGAAGCCGAGTGATATACATCAAAAATGCATCGTGAGCTCGCCGGAAGTGGGACTTCTCTTTCAGCTGCAGCTGTGGATAGCAGTCGTAGACTTTGAATTTCCCCTCACCATTGCCGACCACGCCTTTGCATGTCAAGCCAGGATACTTATAGTATCTTGCAAGTGAATATACAATGTAGGAGCTCATGTGGAAAATCTTGGTCTGCTCAAAGTTGACCAACTGTTCGTGCAAGCTGTCACTAATCATCCTGGACCAATTGAACATTTTGACTCCAGTGATTATTTCGTCAATAAAATAGTACATCCATTCTTCGAAAGGAGCACCGTGGGCACTGCCTACCATTCTGTTAAGTAGCAGAACAATATCACCATATTCCTCTTTGAAGTGGGTTCTGATCAATCTTTTCGGCATTTTGCTTGCAGTAGGCTTTGGTTTTAATAACCAATTCTTGTTTATGTTGGATGCACAGAGATCCTTTTGACTTTGATAAAGTCTGAGTGCGTCTTGCTTAGTGCAATAGGATGTTCGGTTGTATACTGGAATGCCAAAAGTCTCCTGGATTGCCGGCTCGGACAAGTAGGCAAGGATCCTTCCGTCAGGAGCTTCTATTTGTCTGTCTTGTGCGTTGTAATTTAGTGCGCATTCTGCCATCAGTTCAGGACATTCTTTTGCTGGTGGAAAACCAGCTGCATGGACGATTCCGTTGCGCATCATTCTCATGGCGATTGGTGTAGGCAGATGTCCGTCAATCCCGTACATTCTCTTCCGGAAGTCTTCAAGATCAACGCGGCCAAGATCAGTGTCTAGAACGTGCTCCCACTTGGACTTGATCTTTGATTGTGTTTGCACACCTTTGCTTGCGAACTTCATCTTGAATGCTTCAAAAAATAGATCTGCAAGAAAGGAAGAAGGAAATAATAAGAATTTGACATTAAAATCAGTTTGAAAGAACATTCCAGCTGGTAATTAGACTTCGCGAAAAATAACAAGCTGGAAAGAAAATAAATGGTGAAGCTTCATGTTAACATGAAATGGACAAAATAAATCTGCCTTGTGACTCCTTGGAGACGTGATCGCGATTGCAATGCAAGCTGATAACAGATTATTTCCTTCACTTTGCTGCAACTTTTCTTCAACCTTTTGCCTTAAGCAATTCTCTTCTCACCACTCTTCTTCTCAAAATCGAGTGATTGCACAAATGAAAAACGAAATCACTTATAGAAGTGAGAAGGTCGATCATTTTAGTAAATTCGCAATGTTTCCCTTTGAATCAAGTTCGAACTCATCTTTCACTTTGCTTTCGTATGGCAAGTTCTATCCTTAATAGTCTCGTCCGGGAAAGTTTCTAATTTCATTCACAGTCCAACAAAACTCTTTTTCTCTCTTTCCAATTTTGAAATTTTCAAGACTTATCTTTTTTTTTTGGTGTTGGAAAATAAAAGATTAAAATAATTAAAATAATTATTTTATGTGTCCATTCCAACCCCTTCGTTTTATTGGCAATTTATTTTTTGATTTTTCGAAAATTTCCTTGCCAATGCCTTAGGCGAATTTTCATTTTTTAAAATTTTCTCGCCATAATCTTCAGCATCCAATTTATTTGTCCATGATTTTTTTTGATCGTTTCTGTTGTA
>VDFB02331848.1:15482-83310 GCA_007258455.2 Sequoia sempervirens | reverse complement strand
GAGAGGGAGAGGGGGTTGGAGGAAGAGAATTGAGAGAGAGATAGAGAGATAAAGATAATGACCTAAGAGGGGGAGATGGAGTGAGAGAGACAAAAAGACCAAAGGGGGAGAGAGAGGGAGAGTGAGAAAGGGGGTTGGAGTGAAATGGATTTATCTAGGTAGGGTGGGAGGGAACACAACCTAAGAGAGGGGATTGGAGTGAGAGAGATTAGTCTATGTAGCATGGGAGGGAGTGAGACCTGAGAGAGAGAGAGAGATTTCAAAGGGATAGAGAGTTATCTAGTTAGGGTAATGAGGCAGAGAATATATGAAAGGTAAAACCTCAACTATCCATCTACAATCATAAACCATGCACTCTCAACTTTATCAGAGTGGTCGACCAAAGAGAAGGGAAAGTTACATTTTGTTCAAAGCAGGTCATTTGGTGAACATAAAATTTGGCACTCACCAAATGACACATCCCATTTGGGGCATCCTAAAATGTTACATTTTGTTCAAAGTAGGTCATTTGGAAAGCGCCAAATTTGGCACTCACCAAATGACACATCCCATTTGGTGCATGCCAAATTTGGCACACACCATATTTGACACTCACAAAATTTGGTGCTCACCAAATGTGATGTGCCATTTGGAAAGCGCCAAATTTGGTGCTCACCAAATGACCTACTTTGGATGAGTGAATTGATAGGATTTTCCAAATTTCCTCATATTTTCATCTATGCTCCCTATCACGTTTGCACGTATTTCAATGCAAGTTTACAAAAAACCCATGATAGTGTTAACCTCTCTCTTAGCTATCTAAATATATATATATTTTTTGTTTTGATTCAATTAAGGTTTTGATCCATAGCATCTATTGTAAATGCCTCCATTTTTTTATCAAAAACCAACATGTGCTAGTTTTAGGATATATTTTTACTCGTTCATCGAAAGGTGAAACAAATTAAATTTTTTAAACTAGACTCCATTCTACACATGATAAAAAAAAATCAATTTTTGATTAGTTTTCAAAAAAATTTAGGGGGAGCATGATCAAATTTCAGCTTTTTAGGATGTGTCCACTTTCAAAATTCATAAAATATTATATATTCATTAAAAAATTATCCAAATGAATGAAGATAAACTACATGTTATTAGCTAATTTCTCACCATTTATATTTTTGAAATTCTAAAAAAAGTTAATCAAAAAGAGGGGAGCTCTCAAGTGCTATGATGTTTTTTTGATAAAAAAAGGACCTGTTCGTGCCCTCCTTTTGAGACCCTTAATCTTTATTAATTTGAAAAATAATTAGTAACTTAGGAACTAGACTTGGATTCTTGCTACATCTTGAAATTTTGAGTGTAACTATCTTCATTTTCTTGTGCAAACCAGATTTTGCTAATTTCAGAAAAAAAGTGGCATCTTAAGAGCCAAAATTGTGTGTGTTCATTTTTTCTCCTATAATGGTAGATTGATGGTATGTATAACCATTTCTCCCTTCTATTACCATTTTTGTTTTAAAACTTTTTCCATATGAAATCTTCTTTATTGTTTCTTGAGCTTTAGATTGCAAAAGAGGTGGTACAATTGGTGAAGTTGTGCTACTATTTGGTTGGAATTCTTAATTTCTATATTTTTTGTAGATGAGGATGATTTTTTAGTATACAGATCAAATTTACACCACATTTAGAAAAATAAAAATAAAAAATTCCAGCAAATAGGAGGACGACAAGAATCTGGAAACATTGAACGTTGAAAGCCACACTAAAAAAATATTTAAGATAAGTTATTTATTTTTTTAATACATTTTTTCATATTGTCTCTAGAGAGACAATATTTCTTTAATCCCAACTATTGTCTCTCAAGAGACAAAAGTGAAATTGTCTCTAAAAAGACCAAAATACTTCAGTTTGATATTGTCTTTACAGAGATAATTTTTTAAGACAATAATTTGAGACACACTTAAAGACAAAATTTAAGACAATGCACAAGGTTTTTTTTTTGTCTTAAGTTAAGAAAATTTACTTAAAAATTGTCTTAAACCTCCCTCTATGTAGTAGTGATCCATATCTATAAATACAAGGTTATTTCATCAATTTAAATCCTAAGCAATAATTATCACCTAGTAAGAAGGAAAATACATCGTATGAAGTCTACAAAATAAATATCTCAACAATGTGGTGATTTGTCATATGAATTATGCATTGTTTCTTGGCTTAGAGGTGTGTTTGGGTACAAAATGATTACCATGAAAGTGTTTTCCTTGGTGTCATGTGATTTATGCCATTATTTAAGTATTTGTGGAAATTATTAGAGAGTGTATGATGGTATTTTTATTTTTATGAGGATTTGAGAAGTTCTCTAGTGTACCAAAAATAATCGATGTATTCTCATATTTTTCATAATGTATGGGAATGTTCTTGACAATACTATAGGTAAAATTACTAATGAATCATCCTAGATCACTAATTTAATCCATTTTGATCAATCTTAAGTCTTAAAGTGCATCATAAACATTCCAAAAAACATTATCATTCCATGTAGCATTTTTTAGGGTTTATTTCATGAAAATTGAAGTTGCAATGGGGGGTGAGTAAACAAATTATCTAGAGACTTGTTTTAAATTATTCCCTTGAAACAATATTTAATTGTGATCTTCCCATGCTATTTTGATGGATGATTTTGTAGCTAATCAATATATTGTGCACATGGTGTAAGAGAAGGGGGATTCCTTGCTCATGAGTCTCTTTGTTATCGAGAGAATCATAGGGAGTGAACTGCCCTTAACAACCTCAAGTGTTATTGAATGAAGAAATTGCAAAGAATGTCATAATAAGGATAATATTAAAGAAGACTACTTTAGAATATGAAAGATCAGGGCATTGAGATCTCTGCTTTAGAAGGAATAGCTCTTGGACAATGGACTATAGGGTGGTATCAAGACACCAGCTTGACACGATGGAGTCCAAGGGACATGCTAGCGTCCAAGACAAATAGAGAACCAAAAACTTAAACAAGAATACTTTAACCATAGTAATGTACTTAGACCCAAGGTATGTTCAACAAAATAAATAATTAGAAAGTGTGAAATTACAAAAAATACAAGGGAGAGCCAAGGACAAACTTATAAATGACTACCAACTTAAAACCTTTCCCTAAGCTTCACTTTAGCAACCTACACGCGAGACGAACGAGGAAAAATATTGGGGTTTCTTCATGGATTTCCATAGCCAAACCATTTTTTGGTGTTCCCACATCTACAAAAATATAGATACATAAAAAAAGTGGAAAAAGTGAACAAATAAGGCATGGTAAAATCAATCTTCATTGAAGGAGGAGAACCTGTACCAAAAAGTAGAAAAGTGAAAAAAGTAATCTATTCGCAAATAGATAAAAATAAGAGAGCATTACTAGTAGTTCTTGGACCCCTCTTGAATGCATGAACACACCACTAAATGCTTGCAAGAGAGATTTGGCTATTGGAGGGAACTCATTCAAGCAAATATTCATTGTAGAAGAAATATTGAAGAAGCAAAAGCAAGAGGATGGAGCAAACCCAAAAATGAGAGAAAAGGAAGAGTTTTGTTTCTACAAGAGGCAAGAGGATCCATTACACTTATAGTTCTAACTATAGGGACATGTGTCATGAGTCAGGATCCAAAGATTCCACATTTTAAACTCAAAAAACCATGTGAAATTTTGTGCACCATGTAGGCATCCAACTCATCACTTTTTTATGAAATGAGGTGGTGAACCAGTGTTGCTTTGTCATTGGTCCTCGTGGAGTTGGAATTGTGAAATTATGGCCCATGAGATTTTTATCATGATTAGGTGTAATAAATGCAAATCTAAATGTGTAAATGTGAAATTTCCACTAGGGTGCAATTTTGCGACATTACATTTTTCCCTCAATTTACTGGGCTTGATTTTGGGAAAAATTAGCCGCACTAAAGTAGAAAAGAAAACTAACACAAAAACTTGAAAATTTTACAAATTTTCCTACCAAAAGGATACTGTATAGGACACACAGATTGAGCAAGAAGGTACTAAAGATGCCCCCAACAATCGAACTTGGTGAAACATGCAACATCTATCATAAAAATGTGTACAAAATTTGGTTCTACAAAACTCAAATTTTAAGTCAGTTAAAAAATCAGAAGAAACTACCAAGGTGAGAAGAATGATAAAGAAAAAAGTTTAATAGTTTGGAAGAAAATATGGTAAAGAGGTGACTATATTCCCCCTCCTAAGTTTTCACCAAGCTAGGTGGGGGAAAATCAAGAAAAACAAAGGGACCGTGACATTCAAGAAAAAAGACACACATGGAAATGGTTGTATCATAACACACAAAAAAAATAAGTGTTGATGAAGGAATGCCAACATATGACACATTGCAATCCTGGAGCATTAGCATTACATACATAACACATAGATACTACACATAGTATTAATGAAGGTACATTACATTGATATGTTCTTTTAGAGGCATTCCATCCATAGATGACAATCCATAGGAAATAGAACCATACACAGAGATGCAATGTAAGGGCCTAACCAATTAGAACAAAATTTTCCCCTTGACACTTGTGCACCACATGAATGTCTGCATGTCACACTAGCATCCTATGACATTTCGACATTAAAACGATCATTTTTTAGCATGTTTACCACTTTTCAGCTACTTTTGTCAGTGCTAATGGCCTGAGACACATTATAACAGCTCAGGAAGCCTCCATTCCCTCCTATTCTCTCCTTAAATACTATCCTTTCCATCTATTTGGTATTTCAGATCTCTCTAGCTTGGTCTCTGGCCTTTTCCTCTTGTCTTTGTCCTACTATCTTGCTTGCATGGCTGTCTACAAATTGCTATAGTAGCACTCTCAAGCACTCTTTGCAAAACTCTTGGCTCTTATAGCTATCTTTGTCCCCCACTTTGGTTTGCTTAAGCCTTGTAGGAAATATCTATCTTACTTATCTTGTACCTTTGAGCATCTTTGGATATCTCACATCCCGTATCAATTGCATCTCTATCTCATGATATGGGTTCTCCTCCTTGACTGGGGATTTATTTTATCACTCCATATTTTCTTACTTTTTTCACTTTCTCTATCTATTTGGTTGTCTGTGGAGGTGGGAATACCAAAACAGGGGTTTGATTGAGGAAAACCCTTATACAACCCCAATATTTTCTCTCGATCTTATGTATGTAGATATTGAAGATATTTCCTTACTAGAGGCTTCATTACTTGGGTTTCTATGAGTAGTTCCTATCTCTTATTCTCTTTATTATTTATAATTCACTTTACTTTAATTCTATCATATTATATTACTTTCCCACATTCTATAAGTTCTTAGTAATTAGAGTGCTAGTAGTCACTTTGCTATTTTCTCTGATATTCTTGGGGTATGTGCAGGATCATGATGGGCCAAAAAGTGGCAATATGATGGGTATGTGGCTGATGAATTTTTCTTTACCCAAAATTGATGAAATGAAAAGGGTTTTTAAAGGAGATTCTCAGCTTTCCACCAATATAAATTATTCTTTACTTTGAATTTAATAAGTAATTATTATTCAATTTTTATTGAAAGTATGACTAAAGTCCTAATTGATAGGCTAATTGAAAAACATCTACAACTTTCAAATGGTATCAAAAATTTTGAATCCAAAACATGCATCACATTCTATGCTTCGTATAATATAGGATTTAAAAAATAAAAATTGAATTTCATGATGTTTTGACTAAGTTAAGGTGGCCAGACATACAAGTTTTTATATTTTATAAAAGTTGTAAAAAAAAATCATAATTAATTATTTACTTGGAAAAAAATTACAAAAAAATATGCATCACATCGGGACATGAGTCCTCTACTTATATCTAAAATTTTATAAAAAAATATTATCATTTTATTATGGTTAGGGTGGTCAGGACAAACACCTACTTCTGTTTTTTCCAAATTTAAGTTACTCTGCATTGAAATTTCAAATTTTCACCAAATAGATATTTTTTATTTTTAAAAACATAGTATTTTAGAAACTACATTCAATTTTATACAGATTCTATTCTTACATATTTTTGAAATAATATAGATAGCTTATTCAAATTTTTACGTCAAGTTGCCTAACTTTGATTTTTGAATTTTTGCCACTTAAGGGACTATTTTTTCCATGATGATCTTGCACATACCACTTGGTTTCTAGTTTGTACGAGATGCCAAAACACCTTTGGGACTCCAGAATGTTGTACTATTGTCCTTGTTCTGTGCTACCACCATTTGGCCAAGAATTCATCTATCTATCTAGAAAACCTCTATGGCCTACTCTTTCTGATTCTGAGACTCTAGCTCTATTCCTTGAGGTAGTTTAGGGTAGTTTTCCCCTTGGGATTCTCTTGAGAATAAAGAGAATCATGAGTGTGAATCCCCTTTCTCTACATTTTGGTGAACCTGATGTGAAAACACCTTCCCCAAATTTCTTTTTGGGGTGATTCCCTGAACCCCATTTCTTGCTATTAGAGTGATACACCAACCTTTGACTGACTTGTCTATATCTCTATTTTAAAATGTATTTCCTCTCTTCCTTCCTTCTATCTCTTTCCATATCTTTTAAGAATCTTCAAGAAATTATCTTATGAACATGTGAAAGTTAGCTCTTTTCTCCTTTCTTATTATTCTTTGTTTATCCCTCTCTTGAAATTCCTTCTAAGGATATTTTAGTGCAAGAGGATGAAATCATTGATACCTTTCTTAATGTTAGTCTACCTTATATTCATTCCAATGCTCTCTCTTTTGGAGATGATGCATTCATGAATGATGAATCTCCCTTTCATTCCAATCCACTCTCTTCTAGAGACATTACATTTGTGAATGGTGAATCTCCTCTTCATTCTAATGCACTCCCTTCTAGAGATGTTCCATCTATGAATGATGAGTCTCTTCTTTGCTCCAATGCACTCTCTTGTAGAGATGATGCCTTAGTGAATGATGAAGTTCCTCTCACATTGAACCCTTGAAGGATAAATGTTGAACATATTTCTTCAAATGATTCCTCTATAAGTTTTAAGGAATCTATAAATATTATCTATGTCTCTGCTACTCCTCAAAGGCCTAAGAGATTAGTCATTTATTTAATTCCAACTAATCCTTCTCCTAAATGGATTCAAGTTCTATTAGTGGTGTTCCATTTAATAGTGATCTTTCTAAGGCTCGGTTGTATGGAGTGGTAGCCCATACTTATAAGACTAGAAGGAATATACAAAATGTTGATCAACCTACCTCTTTACCACCTTCTCAACCAAGTCTTCCTTTAGCATGTAAACCTACAACTAAATCACCTAGTGATTATGATCTTGTCAAGAAACTCTGAGTTACTTCGACTAATATCTCACTATGAGACTTATTTTAGTCTACTATGGTTTATCAAGGTATGCTTCAAGAAGCCTTGCGAAAGATCCTCTTGACTTCTTCTGCTAGGCTGGTAGATGTTAATGTGTTGATAGCCCATATTTATGCGGATTCATCAAATATTACATTATGTCCATAGGAACTCCCACCTTCAAAAGTATAGAAGCAAGTGGACCCTCTAATGATCATAGTTAACATTAATAAAATTGGCATTATACGTAAGTACTCTTGTTTATGCTAGTTCAATGCTCAACATATGTAGCATTGATCTATTTCCTAAGATTAGTATTGATTCATCTTCTCTTGTTGCTTCTTCTCTTGTTATTCATGGGTTCGATAATGTTGGTTGGAAACCTTTAGGTATGATAGTCTTGCCTTTAAGTTTGGGCCCATTACCATACCCACCCTTGTATATGTTATGTTAGAAAAGTTACAATATAATCTCCTTCTCGGTAGACCATGGATTCATGCTATGGGTGTAGTCTCCTCTAGCTTGCATAAATCTATTAATTTCATTTGCAACAATTGAGTAGTCATAGTTAGGGCTAACCCTAAGGCCATACATTTGTGTGAGATGGAAGCTTCCAATCAAGCTTTGATTGTTCCTACTCTTATCCCTTTAGTGTCTTCTCATGCATTGATTTCTACTCCAGTAGTACCTATTATAGAGGATTCTCTTGAGATAAATGTCCCTGAAGAAGATCCTTTAGAAGCAAGAAATCTTAATTCTACCTCTTCTCAAAAGAATTCATTTCTTGGTGATGATTGGGGTTCTCTAGAATTTATAGAATCCTTAATTGGGGAATATAAATTTGACCTGATCCACTTAGTCCTTCTGATAACATCATTCAAATCCGCTATTAAATATGACTATTCTTATGCATTGTGGGGTAATGTGAACAACAGTTGTAATGTCCTTGATGCTAATCCTCCCCCTTCTGAGGAAGATGATCACATTTCTATTAAAGAGGCTAATGTCAGAAATCTTATAAAGAAGGCTAATGGCGATCTCATCAAGGAGTATAATCCCCATTGCGGGAATAATGCTCTCTATGAAGATCCTCCTCCTCAAGATTTACAGACATGTTATGGCCCTAGCTTTAAACTTGTCTCTAAATATCGCTATGGGTGTAATGAATAAGGAATTTAGGTCCCTATAGAATGTGCATCTCGTAAGTGTAATTTGGGAATTGGTTGCTCGAATGAAAAATCTAAATGGAAACCATGATTGAATGTTGTCATGATTTCTACTCAACCTTGTTCTCCTAGATTGATTCATTGACCATTATCTGATGTCTTCATGTCTTCTTCTTGTGAGTAGTCAAACTTTTCTCCATAAGAGAAAGGGTTGCTTCCTACTCCTCATTCTTTATCTAAGCAAGAGTGTATTATGTCGAGGTTTCTAAAAGCTCACTTATTTTCACTTCCTCCTCCTACACATAAGAAATTCCATAAGCATGATAAAGAAAAAAAATCTTTTTGTGCATACCATCAGATGCTTGGCCATTCCACTAGTGAATGTAAGACCTTGAAGGATAAAATAAGACAACTTCATGATCCTGGTGTCATCACTCATATCTTTGTTGATGCACCTACCTCTTCTTCAAATGATAAGTGATATTGAGGTCTACCTCTATCCTATCCATTCTAAAAATTTTATCATGAGGTTCTCACACCCATCTTCTATAGTTTCTTGCATCGTTCTCCTCACCTATATGTAGGGTGAAATGATAACTTGTTCTGGAGATGTGCATCCTTTTTAAGGACCCCCTCTCTTCTCTATATTTCAATTGGATCACCTGCTTGAGTGGGCCCCTTACTATCTCGAAGGGTTCCTGAAGGATCCCCCTTTAAAAGCTTCTCCTTCAAATGATATCATTGGCATCTAGCTTGGGGGAAACCTGACTTGTCTTTTTTGTGTCTATCTTGTAACGTAGACTGCAATAGCCAGAAGCTTCTATGATTAGTCTTTCTCTATAGGAATGAGAACATGTAGAGCTCCTTTGCATCAATCTTTCCCAACATATTTATTATGTGGATTAACATGTTGGTTTGTAGGTGTGCTTGTGAAGCTACTTTTTAATCAACCTTGTAGGACTAAGCACCTGTAAGTACCAATCAACTCTGTGGAGCCTCTCCGTGCATCAGGCTTCCCTCAAGAGAGAGTACATGGGGTGCATCCTTTGCAATTTTGAGGAACTATAAAATGCTTTCATCCTATGAGATCTTTTTGTTCAACTCTGTAGGAGAGAGTACCTGTAGAGTCTTTTATTCACCTTTCCATAGGTCTACAGACCTGTGACACATTTGCTCAACCCTCCCTAGGAGAGAGTACCTATGGAGCCATCTCTTTTGGAATTTTCATTCCCCTCTTAAATTCTCTTTCTCTCTTTGGCATTGCTTGCTTCCCTGACTTTTGGGTGTATTCTTCTCTTGAAGCAACTAATCCTTATATTTTTCTCTTAGTTTAAGAATTCTTATGTGTTATTTCTTAATTTGGGGAAAATGCATATTATTGAGACAACCTTTTACATCGAGGTCTCTTTTATTTTGCTGACTCAAATCCTTGAGTTTTTTGTGTACCTATGTGTGTGTTTTTATGTTCTAACCCCATGATGGAATGGTTTTTTATGTTCTAACCTTATTGTCATGTGTAGGTCTTTATTGTCTAATGTGTTTGTTTTGTAGGTCTTTAGCCTGGGGGCATGCTTCCTTGGTTTGAAGAGTTACCTGCTTCCTCTACAATATCCTTTTGGTATCATATTGTTGTTTATGTTTAGTAGATTTCCTTTAGTGTGCATATTAGTGTAGATTCATATGCCCACTAAAGTGGGGTAAAAAGGTAATGTCATAAAATTGCACCCCTTGAAATTTCACATACATTCTTGCATTCACTTTAGTGTTCATCCCCTTAGCATTTATGTAGGCTCATTTTAGCCCTTGCATCAACCTTTTTCCCCTCTAAAGATGCTCAGTGCCCCTTTTTCAACAACTGCCTTTGTGCGTCAATTTTTTAGCAAACCTTGTGCTTTTCTTGTTCTCTTCATTTTGTAGCGTGATGTGTTTGGAAAATAGCATGCCACATAGACGTCTGCACACTGTGCTAGTGTCCTATTACATTTCGGTGTTCAAACAATTCTTTCTAAGCAACTTTTCTACTTTTCAGTTAATATTTTTGGTGGTAACAGGTTGGGACACATTGTAGCCGCTTAGGAAGCTTCATTTCCCTCCTATTCTCTCCTTAAATGTTATCCTTTCCATCTATTTGGTCTTCTGGATCTCTCTAGCTTGTGCTTTGGTATTTTCCTCTTCTCTTTGTCCTTCTATCTTGCTTGCACAACTCTCTAAAATTTTCTACAACATCACTCTCAAGCACTCTTTGCAACACTCTTGGCTCTTGCAATTGTCTTTATCTCCCTCTTTGGCTTGCTTAAGCCTTGTAGGAAATATCTATCTTACTTATCTTGTACCTTTGAGCATATTGGGATTTCTTGCATCCCCTATCAATTGAATCTCTATCTCATGATACAGGTTCTCCTCCTTGAGTGGGGATTTCTTTTATCACTCCATATTTGCTTACTTTTTTCACTTTTTCTATCTATTTGACTATCCGTGGAGGTGGGAACACCAAAATAGGGGTTTGATTGAGGCAAACCCCTATACAACCCTAACATTTTCTCTTGATCTTATGTATATAGGTATTGAAGATATTTCCATACTGGAGGGTTCATTACTTAGGTTGTTGTGAACAATTCCTATCTCTTATTCTCTTACTTTATCATTTATACTTCACTTTATTTTAGTTGTATCATATTTTATTACTTTCCTACATTCTAGAAGTTCTTAGTAATTAGATTGCTAGTAGTCGCTTTGTTATTTTCTGTGCTATTCTTAGTTTTTGGTCTGTATAAGATGCCAACATGCCTTTGGGACTCCAGCACTCCACACTCTCATCCTTATTCTATGCTTATGTCCTTTGGTCGATAATTCCTCCATCTATCTAGAAAACCTCTTTAGCCTACTCTTTGTGATTTTCTGACTCTAACTCTATCCCCCTTCTCTATAGAAACTATGAATCCTTAAAGCTTTCCAACATCCATACTGAAGACACACTTAAGTGGATTGAGCCTCATCTTATACAGTGTAAGCCTTTAAAAGATGAGTCAAATATTTCCTATGTGATCTTGATGAGTTATGGACTTTACCAGATGTCATCAATGTAGTCTTCTAGGATTTTGTGACTAAAGTCATGAAAGATTAAGGAAATTTCTTGTTGGTAAGTCTCATTTGCATTCTTTAACCCAAACAACATGAAAACATAACAAAAGGTACCCCAAGGGGTAGTGAAGGTTATCTTGTATTCATTGTCTAGGTTAATACAAATATGGTTATAGCCCGAGAAGCCATCCATGAAGGAAAAAAATACATGGCATGCAGTTGAGTCTATAATCTTATCAATATTAGGCAACAAAAGATCATCTTTAAGAGAATCCTTATTGAGGTCATGAAATTCAATGTATATATCAATACGACCATCAGGATTACTAACAACACCAATATTATTAAAAATCCAAGCTGTTGTATGGTAGAAGAAAGTATTTCTTGCTTGATTTGGGAATAATTGATGAGAAATTGGACTTAACGAGGCCTTGATTTGGTGTTATGAGGTTTTTTTCACATCCACACTAGGTCTTGGATCCTTACAAACTAAATAAAATGCATTTAATGATGTCTTGTGAAGGTTTTGTGAAGTGTTGTAACAAATTTATACACTTTTCTAGACTCTTCTCATTGTAATTCATCTAAAAATCACCTTTTTATACCTTATCAAGTCCTATTTTAAAGTGTTGTAAAGTCTTGTAACAAGCTTTCATTCTTTTCTAGGCTTGTTATCACTATGTACACCATTCTTATGCTTTATTTGAACCCTTTATGCACTCATAAGACTTAATTAAGTGTATTTTTGAATGTAAACCATACAAACAACATTAAATGCAACTTAATTCCCGACACCCACTTACAAGCCTAGAGTGGGACTCATTTTCCATGGGTGGTGAATGACTCCCTCTTTGCTCCAAATTCAAAATAATATAAAATTTCTTTTCAGTTTTTATTCAAAAAGACTTTATGTCGGCCTGTGATGTTGTATTATTGGGTAATTAGTGCATAAGTGTGTATAAATAAGTGTTTTTCCATCCATTTCAACCCCCATTCATCTCCTAACTCATTCACACATCTCTTATCATTCATTTATCATTTATCTTCTATCTTTAGTCAAGCAAGCTAGGGTTTCATCATTTCAAGTCATTAAGATAACATTTTTTTAGACATTCAAGGGCAAATTCTTCATCTTTTGTTACATAATTTCAAGATCAATCATCATGACAAGGTAATAACTCCATTATTGCACATTTCATTATATTCTTTCTACATTTTGGTTTAATTACCTAAAAGGGGTTTGACCAAGGAAAACCCCCATGCCCTAACATCGAACATTTCTCTTTCTTATCTTATGTGTTTGCATGTTTAGACATCTTGGAGGCTTACAAATTATTGAAGATTGCATTGCAAATTTTTCAAGTCGTCTCTTCATTGGATAAGTCAAAATACCTACAAAAAATCACTTTCAAGTCTAAATTTGATAGTTTTAGAACTAGACACTTGAAGAAACAGAAAGTGCAGACCAAAGGCTCCTATTTCCACCTTTAAATATACAAAAATTAAAAAGTGGAATCATTTTTGATGAGTATAAAATGAGTCCCACTTCCAAGCCTTATTTTGGTTTTTTCCATTTTTTGATGCCCATTTGTCTGAAACGAGTTTCAAAACAGTTTCATAGATCTGAGACTAATTCACCCAAAATGGTGAATGTGTCCGACCAGGCCTAAAAATCAGCATCAACAACATTTCAGATGTCATTTCTAGTCTCCAAAAATATATTAGGTGCACACATTCAGTTTCATCCATTTCTGTTGCAATTTGCATTCATTTCTAGGTGTTTTCTCCATATCACAATGTGTTTTCAAACATCTTGCATTTCAATAGTTTCCATTTCATAATCAATACCTTTCATTAGTTTTTTGCATTTAAATTAGTTTATTTAGACATATTACATCCATATCACATTAATCTTTGAATGTGAACATTTCATTTTGGCCCATCTTTCTCCTTTTAGGTGAAAAACCCTAAAAGTGGTAGAAAGACGTTTGGAAGCCAAAATATTAGTTACATTTTGGTGAACCTACTTTTCAAATACTTTCTTGTCTGATTTGGAGTCCATCATCATCGTAGAATTAGCTTGCATTGCAGTTTGCATTAGTTAAGTTGCATTCTAGGGTTTCAAATTTTGCATTCATGAAAAGTGCATTTAGGTTGCATTTTTGGCATCTAAAATCATTAAAATTTTCTAAAATTTTTCATTTTCATCTTAGGTTTGCATCTTACAACACAAAAAACATAAAAATCCCTCAAAAATTTTGAAAAATCTCAAAAACGTCCCCACTTGGACTCATTCTCCACCTTGGGAGAATCAGTCTCTTTTAACCCCTAAATTTGCCTTTTATAGAGCTGCAAACCCTATTTTTATGCTTATGTTTGCTACCATAAGTTATTTGTATCAGCTGGCTAACTTTCTATGTCATGCATTTCATTAGATTTAGCTTACATTAGCTCATTTCCTGCATTGCTAAAATTCACATTTGCACTTCCAATCTTTCATCTTTTAGATTATTGCATAGTGTCATCAGTCAACGTTTCTATGCTGCCCAAGTTTTGTTGTCCTTTGAGTATCTCCATTTTCAAAACATCATCTACCAAGATCTAAAGGTATATATTATTTGATTTTATCATCAATAACTTTCATTTTACAACCAAATCAGGCCTCCCATTGTAGCCTTTTGCAAGCTGAGATTTTAGCATGCATCACTCTACTGATAAAAAAATGAGATTATCTTTCAATTCCTATAATAAGATTGTAGCCTGAAATTTTGGTATTATTATTTCCTTCTTGCTATGGGTTTTAGCCAAAAAATTTGTTGCTTGACAAGATGGGCTATATAAAAGTTGCAGGTTTTGGTTTCACTAAAGTGATTGATAGAAAAACATTTACTCTATGTGGTGAGTGCATTTGTATTGTACAATAATATATTTTTTAATGTAACTCATTTTTCATGAATCCTTGCTTAGGCTATGAAGATTGTCAGTGTCTAAATATTATTATTCATTATTTACAGATTAGTTGCAATTTTATTATTCATGATTTCACAAATTTGGGGTAAAATGAGTAGACCCCAAAGAGATATTTATGGGATTTTCAAAATGTTGCGATTGGAGGTTTCATATGTCTTGACAATCGCCCTACTAACCCTGATGGCTTGAGTGTAGCACCCCTCCAAATTAGTCTTTCTGGATTGTTGGCGTAAGTGTTATTTGTGATTTTGTTGATAATTATGCCTTGCTCAATTAGCTAGTTAAATTAAATTGTGGTGTTGAGAGGAATTCAACCATTCATTGAAGTTTAGAGCACACAAAATCATATGGGTTTTGTTACACAGAAATGGACTATATGTGCTTTGGAACACAGTTATATTGTTATATGTTGTTTTCAAAATTAGCAATTATCTCATAATATCTGATTTTTCAGAATTGCAACTCGATCTAGTCTATTTGTATGTATATAATTATATATGTATACAAATATATGAATGTAAACTTTAGTTATATTGGAAATTATTACGCAAGTAATTATTTGGAATATCGGTATTAGTTACATTAAGTTGTAATTTCAATATTAAGATTTAAATATGCCATAGTATATATATGCATGAATTTAATAAATGATATTATTTTGTAAATAAAACATAAAAATTGCATATGTAAAAAGTAAATTGTATATATATACTTAATTACTAAGTAAAAATAAATAAATAGTATATATATATATATATATTATTAAGTTTTATTTCTTGAAGTGGGTAAAAGTGTTTAAAAGGGATTAATATGTTGATATATAAAAATTGCTATAATAATAATAAACTCGAGCAAGAAGCTAAAGTCTACACCTGCCACTTGCATGTACCCTCCACTTGCTGCAAGGAAACTCCCTCAACATACCACGTGCCCCTGTGCTTGCATCCTCTCCTTTGCATGTTCACTGCGTGGCATTCTTTCTGGCAGAAGCTATCCTTTTTTGGTGGGGGCAGGGGGGGGTTCTACACTTACGCAGAGAGGATTTTCTCCGAGGGATATGCTTGGAAAGCCTCCATTATTTTTGGCGCAGGCAGTAGATATCCGGGAAATCTTGTGGAACCAGTACTCACGTGGTTGAATCTGTGCGTAATCTGGAGGTAAATCGCTGGCCATGTGACTTGATGTGTCTTATCTGTGCTTATGTAATATGCATACATGTCTAGCTGGTCAATTGCAACCATAACGTTTGAAAATTTCTTCCATCCTCTTGCTTCGATGGATGCATCAAAGATACCTGAAAAGGCTATGAAAGTCGGCCTTAAACCAGTTAATTGCAGTTGCTTGAAATTCTTTTTAAAAATAAAAATAAAATAAAACCCTGTTCAATAAATTCCATATAGGCTTGATGACCGCACCACCTTCGTTGTCAAATTGATTAATAAGCAATGCATTAAGATAAGCCCAACTCTATTGTTGGCAACCTGTATCTAATTGAGAATATGAAAAAACATATTGTTGTATTATTTTTTTTTATTATTGAGTTGCTGCAACCCGATATTTATATATATATATTAGCTTCAAAGCAAGCCGTAGTACTGGTGATTCGATTCTATAGCATAGTAATCGATGTCTGGTTCAAATTTATGACATCCTTTCCCTGTTGTCTTGTCGTTCACAGTGCTTGTATTGACTGGTGTCTCCCTTGGATTCTGCATGGTGCGACTATGTCTTCCCTAAGTGTTAATCCTTAACACATTTTTATGGCTACAGCTTATGTTGCATGTACTTGAAACTAGAATGGAGTAGAGGTTTAAATAATCTCTCTGATTCCATTGTCAAACCTGTCTCAGTCGCAGCACTTGAACGAAATAGGAAGTTTAAAGGTTTAAATGACCTCCGTGATTCTGATGACAATCTATCACAGATGCAACACTCAAACATAGAAGCGTGTAAAAGTTTAAACACCCTCCCTGATTCTCTTGGCAGCCTGTCGCTACCACAATGTTTAGACTTTGGAGGGTTTATAGATGTAAATAATGTCCCTGACGCCATTTGCAACCTGTCACAGCAGAAACACTTGAGCACGGTAGACTGTAGAAGTGTAAATAGCCTCTCTGACTCCGTTGGGAAACCATCACTTCTGCATTACTTTAAATTGGAATGTTGTAGAGTTTAAATAATCTCTCTGATTCCATTGTCAACCTGTCTCAGCCGCTGCACTTAAACATAATAGAAAATTTTAAAAGTTTAAAAATACCTTTCTGGTTCCTTTGGCAACTTGTCTCATCTGCAGCACTTGAAAATAGAATGTTGTAGAGGTTTAAATAATCTCTGATGCTATTAACAACCTGTTTCAGCCACAGCGCTTGAACATAATAGGAAGCTTACTAGGATTTATGTATATATGTATGTATATGTGTGTTATACTATGTTTAACAAGTATAGATAATGGCCCATGCCCATATAAAAATAATAATAATAATAATAATTTCCAGCATAATTTGGTAAAACAAATCCAATAGCAAATATTATGATGTATTTATTCGCAGCCTATCACTCTAGTTATTATGAACGACATTAACCTGTCTCGTCCCAAATAAATTTTGCTCTTGAATTATTTAACTCTGACAGTAGCTTGAAGGAGGTGCAAGTGGGGAGTAAATTCTGGCCAGCTAATAAACTTCTTAGCACTCCAGTTACACGATTTGTCTTCCAGCTTTCTGCACTTCATATGATAGTATAGACAATTAAAATATCATTATATCTATTAGTTGCAGCATGAAAGATAGGTTCCTTAGCGTGATTTATTTGTTTTTTTTTTTAACCCATCCTTGAGAGGCGAAATATGAAAGGGCAACTTAAGGCAGTAAGAATCAGTGACTAATAATAAGCAAGTATTAAATAATTAAATAAAAAAAAAATACTGAATGCTATATTACTGTAAGAAATAGGTATACCAAACACCTTTCATGCTGTATATTTATTTATATCAATTAAATTTTTGAGAGGGTTAGTAAATGCTGGTAGAGAGTAAATGAAAGTTAATTGCTATTTTTTAGGCATGGAGTATTACATTTCTACCATAATCATGCCGATATTATAGCAATATGTGAAATTTACAACCGAAAATTATTGGCATGGCAAGAGTAGTGTATCCGCAATGTTAATATTGTCAATATTGTTGCATTAAAAGTTTTAGAAGAATAAGCTTTAATATTGTCAATTTTGCTATGTTAGAGTTTAAAAAGGAATGAGCTTATTCCTTTATGCTCCCTGTTGAAAATAGCTCCAAAAGAAAATCCGTATCATTTTAGTATTCACATTTGTTACCTTTATTCTAGTTACATATACTATGGCTATGGTAAAAAGAATAATTTTGTATATGGTCGAATATAATCTGTGAAGAAGTAAAAAGAATGCCATTTAATAAATGACCTTATTTGAATAGTTAATATTAAAATGAATGTTTTAAAAATTGCGTAAGTAATTGTGTGGATTGATTTAGTCTATATAGATCAATAGAATTACATTGCATAGTCTTGCTTACTGAAGGTGAAATGTTAAATTTATTAGTGAATAAGGATAAAACATTAGGTAATCTAATTTAATTAATTTGCAGGGGAATATTGATTGTTTTTACAATATTTTATAGTTTAATTGAAAAATTACTATGTAAGTTAACTAATTAGAATATGGTGTTATAGTTCTTTTTTTAAATATAATTATTTGGGGAAATAATCTTTATATTTAATTATGTTTATTTAAAGAATTAATAAGAGGTTCGAATATTCTAAGAATGTTTGTTTCCTTGTGTATGATCTAATAGTTGATCTTATGAGGGTAGATTGGGTAAACTCAAATTATGTGAATAAAAATTGAAATAGGTTTATGTAGTTTCCTTAATGTTTTAAATGACTTCTTAATAAGTAAAAAGATAAATTGTAAACGATGATTTAAATATTCTTAGAATTTATTACTCTCCATGTGTTAGCGAAATTAAAAAGATGATGTAAGTGTTTGGATGATTATTGCTTTGATTTGTTAGTAAAAGTAAACTGTGTGTGCTAAAACAATTATTGGGATATTTAGAATTTATGCTTCTTGGGTTATTTTAAATGATGAATGGATACAATGTACCTTATTGTTATTATTCTTTAGGGTTTAATCATTGAGTGTATTCGAGTGTTTAAAGGTTGATTTGATGTTTTATTATCGATTCGTCTACCCTTTGAGTTGCTTGGTTTCAGCGGTGATTTTTATTCATCAGGTTCATGTTGGGTTAATAGATGATTTGAAGGTTCCTTGTCGTTATCCCTCCCGTTCGAGTCATTCTGTGTGAGGAGATTTTCAGATGTTTAGATTTTGTGTTGGAACCACGTTGCTTGTGGATGTTTTAAGTTGTTTATTAGTCATATTGTTAGTTGTTAGGGTATCGTGTGTGGAGAAAATTGAGGTCTCCCTTGGATGCCCTAATGGCTAAAATTACTATTGGTGGTTGTGGTTGTTGGTGGTTGTGGTTGATGTTGTATTAACTTGATTATGTTATCTTGATCCAGTTTGAAGGTCTCGTTATGTTATTGCCTCTTTTATTCCTCATTTGTCATTTTGTGAATTATGGAAGTCATATAGTCATTTCATGGGTTCCTTGATGTGAGTCTACATGTTTGTGTTAATTTTGATTGAGGGGACTTTTTGGCATTTGACTTTCTTTCAGTTTTATTTTGAGATGATTGGGGAACCCAAAGTGTTGAACTACCCTTTTGTGGGGAGTTTGTGAATTTTTGATATTTTAGGCTTCCAGAGGCAATGGAGAAAACTTGAATTATATTGATTTCTGATGGTTGAACCTTTCTGATTCATTGAACCTATTTTTGATTTTGAATTTTGTGGGTGGTACCTCCCTTGTTCTTGTTTTAGTGATATGGAATCAGTTTGTGAGATGGTTCTTGCCTCGCATGTTGTGAGTTATGTATATGTTGATTTTGTTTATATGAGCTGAGGTACACCCCTTGCTTGTATTTAGTTTTGGTGTCATAGGGAGAGTGGCTCTTCATGGGGGCCGACGCACAAAGGGGCTATTTGGATAACCCATGGAAGAGTTTCTTAATCAAGTGATAATGTAATTAATTAACTAGTAGGTTGGGTAGATAAACACTAAACAAGAATAATTATGAGCCTGACCCATACCGTTAGTTCTTTAACAGGCTAAGGATGGGATGAGAAGACTTGGTTGGTAAGATCACTTCCTTGTCTTCACGAAAGGTAAGTGGTTCCGCATGAGTCACCCTATGGAGTGGTCGCCTTGAGATAGGCAGCCTGGATAACAATAGATGGAGGCGGTACCTTGTGATAGGTTGCCTAGAAAATCCATGTAAGGCCATGCAATGACACTCTCCTACAGTACTCATTTATTTTCCCTTGTTTGGTTGCCTCTGGGAGTGTTGATTGAATTGTTGATGTTATTGAGGCAATTGGTTCTTGGTATTGTTGTTAAAAGCCTCCAAGTTCTATCTTTTAGTGTTGCACACATGCCTCATGGCAACTTGATTTATGTTAATGAAAGGTGCCCTTGATATTTATTATTGGTTGATATTATGATTTTATTTGAAGGCTTGGGTCCTATTGTTGTTGGCACCTCTTATGGTTATTTAGTGTTGAGCTACAATCTTGAAATTTGGTTATGTTGGACTTTTCATTATTTTTTTTGGCTAAGTGATGGCAATGTTGTGGTTTTTTTTTTTATCTTATGTTGATGATATACTTGTTGTGAAATCTAGTTTGCTTTTGGCTCGTTTGATTGTTTTGGATTGTGGTATGGGGATCTATCTTGTCAACTCCTAGCACGGGGGGTGGACTATTGGGTCCACGTGGTCAGGTGGAACGTGCTATGCACCCCATTGGGACCCCAACCAAGGATCAAGTTGTGTAGATATGTGCCTCTTGTGGTGACTCCAGGATTGTACCCGAGTCGGAGCTGATATAGTTACTTTGTATTAACCTTTTTAGTTGTATTAATCTATCTTATTGTATTGTTCCTGTATACGTTGAGGAACACATTTCTATCACTGTATCTCTTATATGATGTAACTTTTATTATCATTGCAATGATTGTAACCATTGACCATAATTTATGATCTTTGATGGGTGTTTGCCGTTCATGAAATGTATATAAATACTTGGTACTTTTATGTGTTAAGGTTTCATAGTATGTAATTCTAAATGGTGTTGTATATGTGGAAATATAATCCACAATTAGCATATTGAACTATTTATAAAATGTTATTTGTATCTTTTTCATCTCTTTTGATCATGGATGGTTGGATGTTATCATTATGTAATCTTGATTCATTCATTATCATTATGATTTTAGTTTTAGGATTTCATGATGCCTTCTTGTGTACCCCAGAGGACGTATTGGTAATTGTAATTATATTATTTCCTTATATGCAATGTATGTTCATGTTCATCTTATGTATTGTTTTAATTTCAAAAATAAAATAAAATTGTGGTGTTATGTTGTCCTTTGGGGTTTTAATTATGGAGTTTTAGGATTTCATGATGCCTTCTTGTGTACCCAGAGGATGTATTGGTAATTGTAATTGTATTATTTCCTTCATATGCATGTATGTTCATGTTCATCTTGTGTATTGTTTTAATTTCAAAAATAAAATAAAATTGTGGTGTTATGTTGTCCTTTGGGGTTTCCGTGGGTGTTACATTGAGACTCCACTCCTAAAAGAGATGCAAAAATGGTGGAGAAACATCAGATCCAATGGAAACTCTAGAACTAGGACAATGCCCTTTTTAGCTAGACAATTCTCCAGAATGCCAATTGGAAACCTTGTCAAAGATGCAAAAATGGTGGTGAAACATCAACCTATTCAACTTCTTCCTTGCAAAAATTCACAAAGTCTGATATGGCTCTTATAAAATTCTCATTTAATTATTGATATTTATTTGGTAAATAGAATGCCAATTGGAAACCTTGTCAAAGATGCAAAATGGTGGAGAAACATCAACTTGTTCAACTTCTTCCTTGCAAAAATTCACAAAGTCCTGATATGGCTCTTATAAAAATTCTCATTTAATTATTGATATTTATTTGGTAAATAGATTGTTATATGATTTTTTCAAAAACTTTCAAAATTTTAATGTTGCAATTGAATTTAGTAGTATAAAAATAATTTATTTAAAATTTGTGTTATTGCATCGCTGGGCCGATCTCAACCTTGCACTATTTTTTTACAAAATTCAACATAGTTTCAAATTTAATTACTATTATTTTGCTTATAGGGCATAGCTATTTGAAAATTGTTTCACAACAACTAAAAGATCTTGTGTAGAAAAATCTTCCTTCCCAACCAAACACTTTCATGGGAATTTAAATTAATTTATATCTATGGGTTTTCGAGAATTTATCTTTATCTAGGGTTTAGGTTTTCACAATTTCTTATGGAACAGTTGCTTTATGTTCTTAGACTAATGAGATCTCACTGTGTAACTAAATTTCACTTGGTCAGATTGGAAAATTTTAATGGGTTCTATTTTTAACATTTTTCACATTGTTACAGCAAATGAATTCTTATCATATGCATCTGGGTTTTGATGCAAGTATGTTATGGTGAAGCAGAACAATGTTGTGCCCAATGGGAATTTCAAGAAGCACTGGCAGCGCTATGTTATGACCTGGTTCAACCAGCACGCTCGCAAGGCCAGGAGACACACTGGTAATTTTAGTTTAGGAGCTTGTTGTTTTGATTCAGGGTTTTAGGTTCTAACTTTCTGAGTTGCAGTTAATCCCAAGGTTTTTTATTATGTCTGGCATCTTAATGATGTTGAAAGTTTTATTTTGTAACTTATCAAAAGAAGGCTGTAAAAATTTTCCCACATCCCATGGTTGGTCCTCTCCATCCGATGGTACATGGAAAGACACAAAGATACAACATGAAATCCTGCATCAGAAGGGGATTCTCACTTGAGGAACTTAAAGTAAGGCCATATAGTTGTATATATAGCCACCGCATTTTTCTTTGAAATTTTCTTTGTGAATTTTATGTGTGATTTTGGTATTGTTTTAGTGCTAAAGTTTGTAAACATTTACTATGATTATTTGTACTTAATATATATGTCCCAAATTCTTCTAGAGTTTAGTGCCTTGACTGTGATCGATTGTGATGTGATAGAGTCGTGGTGCAATATATTGTTGTTATTATGGGTTATACTCTTCCATTACCACCCATATTTAACAACTCGATGAGAGCCAACAGCTAACAGAGTGTATTTAGGGATTTGATAGTGTTCTTTGTTTCAAATATTTGAGCTCACTATCTTTTGCAAGGGTGATATTAAACTAGATCATGTGCCATGACATGTATCTTCCTGAACAAAATCTAAGATTGAGTTATATTTAAGTTTTTAATATTATTACACCTAAGGCGTTCCTTAGATTTGTAAGGTCAGGTGAAACTATCAAAACTGTGGCTAGAAATTATTTTTAGAGATTGCAAGACCATGAAACTCATCCTAGCTGGATACTTGTTGTAGGAGATGGTCATAAGATTATTACTGAAAATATTTCATCCTCAAATTTCTAAAAAATAAATAGCTCTGAATTCATTTTGAACATTTCTTTTGCATATTTAGGTTTTTTTGATTTTTTATTTAGAGCAATTCAAAATTATCTAGACATTTTTGTGTGGAGGGAACCTTCAAAGACATGCTCAATGTGTCTATCTAGATGCTTATTGTGGAATTTTAATCATGGTTGGCTTTCCCTTCCTGTGATGCACTCTTTCCAAGCTTGCATTTGACCTCTGCCTATTGATCACAGTCTAAATCTCAGAAGGGGGTAATATGGGCATGGCCATTGAATTCTCACATTATTCTCATATATTCCATATCTCAAGTTGTAGATGACTAGGGAGGATTGAAAATTTGTAGAACACTCAAAGTTCACCTTCTCAGTACAAGGCTTTATATAAGGAAAATAAATTGTTCTTAAATGATTCATTCAAAAGGAACTATTCTTGTAGTTTGAAGATTAATTTTAAAACTACAATGGGTAATTTTGTAAAATGTTCTTGCTTGGAGATTATACTTATGGTCGTTAATTTACTTTTATGGTCCAAGCCCCTGGTAGCCCATTAACCGTAGTATATTCTTTATTCTATGTAAATGAATCTGTTGTAGTTTTGCTTAAATTTTTTTAACACTCATAATTTAGAAATCCCATTGTTTCATGCACATACACTGAATTTGTAATTTAAATAGTGAGGACATAGAAACCCCATGCACTTACATAGAAATCCCATTGTTTCATCCACATTCACTTACAAATTTGTATAAACACATGCATGCTATTTTTAAATATTTTATTCTATTACTTTCCCCTACTTAGTATGAGATTATTGGGCAAGAGGGAGTGGTATTTTCTCTGATTAAATTTGGAGGGTTCAACATTGTCTACTGTGATACTTTTATTTTGATATGCAAATAGGGAAGTGGTGGATAGGTAGTACAGTGGTGAGAAAAATAGTAATTTAAGCCATGAAGGGACAAGTAGGAGTATCTCTTCTGGTAAAAAGTTCCAATAGGACTTGCATGTGTAATCAATTTGATGGTAGCTTGGTTAATCAACTACCAACTTTTCTAACAAGTGAAAAAGTATGGAAGTGTCATAACTTGATCATCATCATACTAGAGCATATTCCACTATACAGGTTGCTTAAGCCCAACCCATAATAAGAATATTATGATCTAAACTCAATGAGCATGACAAACCCATTCTTATGATATGAACTCAATGAGCATGATAGACCCATATGTAAGTCCTTTTTTGGATTGTTTTTTAATGGGAGTCAATCTGTTTACTCACTGCAAAACAAGAAAGTTTATTTGTAGATATTTGCTAATGAGGAAGAGAACTTGCATATATTTACAGTCATTAAACTTATCATATCGAAGGTTAAGGAGAAAATTTTTTCATGAATTTTGGAGCATTATTTTTAAAGTTTAGTCACGTTGCTGAGTTTTTTTCTTCAGAATATGATGATAGGGCTTAAGGAGTTATTGAATATCATTGATAGTGTTTTGTATTGAATTGCCTTAAGATTATTTCCAATCTTAGTTTGTGCATATTGGTTGGAGGAAGGAAATTTAGGTGGTTTTTTGTGATCTAAGAACCCCAAGCCTGCACTGTCAAAGTGAGTTCCCAAGTGAGATTTATTTGTAGGAGGAAGCTAATTCTTTAGACAGTAGGAAAGTTTTATTCTTGAGAGAAAAAGTGAAAGCGGATTCTTTGGGTGGTGCAAAAGAATTACATTGATGTGTGTTTTGGCACTTGCATTTCATTATTCTCGTAAAAGGAGGTAGCACAAACTTTGGATGGTAGTAAAGACCCTTGACATTTCTATTTCATTATTTTTTGGCAGAAATTCTTGAGCTAGGTTTTAACTGGAAAATGACCATTTGGTAGCATAATCTTGTAATAAAATGATTTATATAACCTCAACAATCAGTATTCAATTCCATCTTTATTTTAACTTAACAATCATTCATGTGAGAATTTCACTCTTCCTTTCTCTAGTGAAAACACATTCAACAGACATGTTATATGAAGCCCTTAAGGACTTCCTCTCACTAAGATCATCCACTAAAGATTTGACACAAAAGGATGCAAGCATCAATAATCATGATAATCATAAATTTTCTTCTCTCGATATCTCTCCCATTGGTGATGAAGGTATCTTGATGAAAGAAGACACAATCATTGAAGATCATGAAAGTATCACTTGTCTTCCTTCTTCTTCCCCTTGCAAAGACATTATAACACACAAATTTGATGTCATTGTCCACTAACACCTCCCCTACCTATGTAAATCCTTTAATGAATAAGGATAAACTCATGAACAATCATGACAAACACATTTTTGTGGAGGATATAATTGAGAGCTATGAAAATCCTACCTCTCCCACTCAAGAAGACATTCTAGGACATGAGGATGTAAGTGTGGATAATCATGACAATCAAACCTTTTCTTCTCCTAATACCTTCTCTAGACATGAAGAAGATAGTTTAGTGTCAGAAGATATCCCTATTGAGACCCATGAGAATCTTATTCCTCCCTTCCTTGATGCCTCTACCATTTGGGAAGACCTATTTGAACAAAAAATACCAATCATTGGTAACCATGAAATTCCTACTTATCGTTCTCTTGATTCCTCTCCTATGAGCAATGAAGCTATCTTTCCAAATCCAACTATGACATGTGATGAACCTATTATCGATATTATGGCACATAAGAATGATACCTTTGAGAAAACAGACAAACAAATAGAGCCTTCTTCTCATATCACCACTATTGATACTCAAACAAATCCAACCATAAATCATCCCCTTATGTGTGCTGAAGTTATTTTGGACACACCTAAGAATCCTATCATTTTTTACCCACCATTACATAAGAAACAAGCTCATAATACACCCAACCTCATTCTTCCAAATCATAGTCTTCGTGATTTTCCTTTCATATAAATCAACCCATCCAACAAACCTTCACTCAACATCCATACTCTCACTCAAGATTCTTCCAAGAAAACTCTAGCCCTGGTACATCCTAACTTGATAGATATCTTATTAAAAATGTATTGATCAAGCAGAAACTTTATTTCCTTATCCACATAAATAACATTAGTTGTTTCTCCTTTCCATGCAATAGTTGTAGGATCATAACATACTATTGCATGTTTTGCATCCATTTCAAGTGGCAACATTCCATCATCCATTCCAGGATCACCCATGTCCTACACTAAGTGGGGGCAATGGTTAGAAAGCCTTATCACCATATGTCACTTGCCGTTGTCTCTTTTGACTGGTCGTTAACCTTTCATGAACATATAAGAACAAGCTTGGGATGGGGATTACATGTCTTAATATTGAATCGCATGTGACATACTCCATTTCTTCATGACACAACTTATCAAAAACATATGACTTGGCATAGGGATTTTTGAATAAGCTCTCATACCCTCTTCTACTTTAAAGCAATTTCTCATAGTAATGGTGTAGCAACCGCTTTGAAGTGGGGGCATACATAGACAAGACAACATATTTTTTCAAATTTCATGGCATGATTTACTTTTTCTTGTGACATGTCCTCTCCTTGGTGGTTTCATTGGGTTTGATGCATTCCAAGAGTGTATGATCAACTGAAGTGGCCTGATGCGAACAAAGCATCCTATGGATAATGATCTAACAATAGAATAATGACTAACTGAAGTGGCCTAATGTGAATGAGGTGTCCCATGGATAACGATTTGACACCCTGAATTGTCCTCTCTTGGAGACATTATGCTTAATGCTCCCTAAGAAGAAGACCTTACATGAACAAAGCAAAATTCCCTCTAGCAAAATTCTTCACATATTCAAAAACATGTACAAAAGCATTACATTGTGGTACCTTATCAATGTTATCAAGAGAATAACTTTGGTGTGGTTTGTATAATGGGAAGCCAACACACAGGCATGCATTTCTCATTATATGGTAGGAAGCTAACACACTGGGATGAATTTCTCACTAAACCACTTTTTTGGGACATCTCACCCCATAGATGACTTGATGTTTTGTGGCCCCAGAGTGAGTGCATCTCTAATCCACCTCATTTTCATTTCTCTTCCTTCTAGTTTTTTCCATTGCATGATTATGTATCTTGATGGTTTGACTTAGGACCTTGGATCCTGGGGGCTGGACTACCTTCTTGATCTTTGTCATTCTCTGTCATCTGCACACTCAGATCTCTCTTGAATGTATACTTTAGTGTGAATTTGAAGCAAGTTCATCCTCTCACTAAAGTGGGGGCTAAATGTACTATAGAAGAAAGTATTTCTTGCTTGATTTGGGAATAATTGATGATAAATTGGACTTAATGAGGCCTTGATTTGGTGTTGTGAGGTGTTTTTCACATCCACACTAGATCTTGGACCCTTGTAAACTAAATAAAATGCATTTAATGATGTCTTGTGAAGGTTTTGTGAAGTGTTGTAACACATTTCAACACTTTTCTAGACTCTTCTCATTATAATTCATCTAAAAATGACCTTTTTATCCCTTTATCAAGTCCTATTTTAAACTATTGTAAAGTCTTGTAATAAGATTTCATGCTTTCCTAGGCTTTTTATCACTATTTACACCTTTCTTATGCTTTATTTGACCCCTTTATGCACTCATAAGAATTAATTAAGTGTATTTTTTAATGTAAACCCGAAAAACAACATTAAATGCAACTTAATTCCTGACACCCACTTACAAGCCTAGAGTGGGACCCATTCTCCATGGGTGGCGAATAAGTCCCTATTGGCTCCAAATTCAAAATAATTCAAAATTTCTTTCAGGTTTTTATTCAAAAAGACCTTATGTTAGCCTGTGATGTTGTATTATTGGGTAATTAGGGCATAAGTGTGTATAAATAAGTAATTTTCCATCCATTTCAACCCCCATTCATCTCTTAACTCATTCACACATCTAGCCTATCATTCATTCATCATTTATCTTCTATCTCAAGTCAAGCAAGCTAGGGTTTCATCATTTCAAGTCATTAAGATAGCATTTTCTAGACATTCTAGGGAAGATTCTTCATTTTTGTTGCAAAATTTCAAGATCAATCATCATGGATATGTAATAACTCCATTATTGAATTTTTCATTATATTCTTTCTAAATTTTGGTTTAATTACCTAAAAGGGGTTTGACCAAGGTAAACCCCCATGCCCTAACATCCAACATTTCTCTTTCTTATCTTGTGTGTTTGCAGATTTAGACATCTTGGAGGGTTAGAAATCATTGAACTACATTGAAAAGTTTTTCAAGTCATATCTTCATTGGATAAGTCAAAATACCTACGAAAAGTCACTTTCAAGTCTAGATTTGACAGTTTCAAAACTAGACACCTGAAGAAGCAAAAAGTGTAGATCAAAGGCTCCTATTTCTACCTTTGAATATTTATAAATTCAAAAGTGGACTCATTTTCCATGGGTGGTGAATGAGTCCCACTTCCAAGCCTGATTTTGGTTTTCTGCATTTTTGGATACCCGTTTGTCTGAAATGGGTTCCAAAACAGTTTCATAGATCTAGGACTAATTCGCCTAGAATGGTGAATGAGTCCCACCAGGACTAAAAATTAGCATCAACAACATCTCAAATGTCATTTCCAGTCTCCAACAAGATCTCAAGTGCACATATTCATTTTCATCCATTTTTGTTGCAATTTGCATTCATTTCTAGGTGTTTTCAGCATATCCCAATGCATTTTCAAACATCTTGCATTTAAAAAGTTTCCATTTGATAATTAATACCTTTCATTAGTTTTGCATTTAAATCAGTTTATTTAGACATATTGCATCCATATCACATTAATCTTTGAATGTGAACATTGCATTTTGGCCCATCTTTCTCCTTTTAGGTGAAAAACCCTATATGTGCTAGAAAGACCTTTAGAAGCCAAAATATTTGTTATAGATGTATATTCAATAAGACAGATAAATCCTTATTTTAATATATTATCTATCTTAGTCTTAACCAACAAGGTAACCATCAGATTAATCTTTTGGATCTTTCACTTAAAAGGCTTAGCACTAGGACATAGGATGATACTATGAACCATTATAGACACATCAATATTGGGCATGTCCTCATACGCCCAAGCAAATATATCATGATGAGAATGTAAAAGGTCAAAGTGCTCCTTAGCTTCTTTAGAAGAAATGCATTTTCCAATCTTAATCACCTTCTCAGAGGATTTTGGATCCATGAAAATTTTAGTAGTATCTCCCTTAAGGGGAGGACAATGGTCCTCAGGATCAAGTATTGGGATACCATCATCAACATTAGATAGAGAAGCCTCCTCATCCATATTCAAAATAGATTCCCTAAAGTATGCTTGTCGATTCAAGTGATACGGGAATCATTGCTTATGGTGAAAGGAAGGCAAGTGGGAATAGGAACCTAAGAATTCTTCCAGTGCTTCTTCTGAGGAGAAGACATCTAGAGGAACTTCATCAAGTTATATTTTATCCTCTATCAGTTCAGGATGAACTAAGTTGAGAGGTTCAATCGAAATCATATTAACACTCCACCATGGTTTTTATCTAGATTGTTCAATAGAGCATCCCAAACCAAAATTATGCTTGTGTGGCTTAAATTTGATAGGGACCTGAATTCCATGTTTAATACACCCAATAACTTTATTTGTGTAGCCATACGTAGAAACAATCTTGTATCTAGGGCCATAATGCATTTGCAAAGCCTCAGAAGGAGGTGGTTACACATAGAGAGTGTCATTCCTCCAATGAGTGTCAAATGTGTCTATGATACCGCAACCATACTTCTCATCAAAATTACAAATGTTCAATCATCCTTGTTAACAAGGGAACAACTAGTTTCTTGAGTAGGATCACAACTTTCCTTCTCAATAGGATGTTGATCAACTTTCTTAGTAGAGGTATTTGAAGTTATTGGAAGGTTGAGGTGAACAAGATTCACTTTGTATTCTATAATGAAGAATTTAGATAATTCTAAGGATCCCCAATCATCACCAAGAAATGCATTTGTCTCAGAAGAAGAAGTAGACAAGGAAGACTTAGGGATTTCTTCTTTTGGTTGCTCCTCTTTAGGGACACTCACTTTGGGGATGATCTCCACAAATGGTACCACTAAGGAACATGTCATCATATCAGAGGTTAGTGATGAAATACAATTCTTAAGAGTGGAAACAACCAAGGCTGAACCAATAGTTGCCAAATCACATAGAGGAACTGCTTCGAGGTCATCCTTAACTATGACAACTTGATTGTTAGCCACAAACTTTAAATAAAGTTGTGGAGTAGAGGTCATAGCTACCATAGCATGAATCCAAGGTCTTCCTAGAAGAATATTAAAAGGTAAAGGGCTAGGGATCACATAAACTAAAGTGGGTAAGGTAACGAATCCTAGGTTCAAGGGGAAGATTATAGTGCCTAGAGCTTGATGACCAACATTATCAAATCCATGAATGTATAGAAAACAAGTAGCTAAAGAAGAAGAGTTAACATTAATCTTAGGTAATAGATCCATACCACAAACATTGAGAGCCAAACTAGTGTTAATGAGGGTAAGTCTAATAACTATGCTATTAACACTAACTATGATCATTAGAGGGTCTGCTTTCTTTTATACATCTAGGGACAAAAGTTCCTAGAGATATAACATAATATTTGAAAAGTTCACACGAATATCAGCCATCAATGCATTAACATCCTCTAGCCTAGTAGAAGTAGGAAAGAGGATCTTTTGTAGGCTTCCTAAAGCATACCTTCATAAATTGGAGCAATCTGAAGCAAATCCCAAAGTGAGATTTAGTCAGAGTAACTCGAAGTTGCTCGACAAGATCATAGTCTCCAAGTTCTTTAGTCACAATTTTAGGTGCTAAAGGAAGACTTGGTTGAGAAGGTGGTAAAGAAATAGGAACTTGAGTAGGTTGAGGTGTAGGAATAGAAGTTTTTTGATTCAATTTCTATTGATTTCTTCTAGTATTATATGTGTGCGCTATGGCATTTTAAAAAGTAGAGTCTATAGCTCGTACAAACCTAGTATACAAGTTTGTTGAGTCATCCTAATATAAAACCCCATATATGGAATGAATCTTCTTAGGAGAAGGGATAGCTGGAGTCAAGTAAGAAATGGGTCTCTTATGCCTTAGAGAAGCCACAAAGACTACAACAACATTCACCGACTCTTTAGCTGGAGAAGAAGAAGTGGATGTTTGTGATGAAGAAGTTTGTTTGGAAGATCTATGAATAGAGGAAGATGCTTATAAGAAATCTTCTAGATCATCATCCAACATATCAAAATATTCCTTAGAGAAAGAATTGTCATAAACATTAACACAATACAAAAAAATATCTGACATGTTTCATGTAAGAGAAGGGGGTTTAATTGCTCACAAGTCTCTTCCTTCTCAAGAAAATCCTAGGTAGTGAACTTCCCTTAACTACCTCAAGCGTTACTGAATGAAGAAATTACAAAGAACGTCATACTAAGGATAATATTCAAGAAGAATACTTTAGAATCTGAAAGAGCAAGGTATTGAGATCTCTACTTTAGAAGGAATAGCTCTTAGCCAAAGGACTACAACATAGTATTAGGATGCCATCGCGACATGCTAGAGTCCAAGGGATGCATTGGCGTCAACGAAAAATAGAGAACCAAAACCTTGAAAATGAATAATTTAAACCTACTAACATACTCAAACCTAAATTGCACGAAATGCTAGAAAATACAAGGGAGAGCCAAGGATAAACATACAAATGACTGCACACTTAAAACCTTTCCCCAAGATTCACTTTGGTAACTTTCACATAAGACGAAGGAGGAAAAATGTTGGGAGTGTTTTAGGGCTTGACATAGTCAAAACCCTATTTTTGCATTCCCACCTCCATGGAGCACTAGATAGATAGGAGAGTGGATAAAGTGAAAAAATAAGGCATGATAAAAGCAATCCCCCCTCAAACAGGAGAACCTATACCACAAAGTAGCAAAGTGAAGAAAGTAATCTATTTACAAATAGATAAGAATAGGAGAGTGTTACCAACATTCCTCGACCCCCTCTTGAATGCATGTATGTCTCATTGAATTCTTGCAAGAGAGCTTTGGCTATTGGAGGGACCTCAGTCTAGAAGAGCTTCACTATAGAAGCAAGATTGAAGAAGCAAAAGGAAGAGAATGTAGCAAGATTGAAGGATTCATGTCTCAGAATGAGAAGGAACCCCCAAAATGAGAGGAAAGGAAGAGCTTTGTTGCTACAAGAGGTAGGAGGATCCATTACACTCAAATTTCTTACTTTCTAGGGACATATGTCACAAGCCATGATTGGGTATGTGCAGGATCATGATGGGCCAAAAAGTGGCAATATTATGGGTATTTGTAGGGTATGTGGCTGACAGCTTTTTTTTAACCCAAAATTGATGAAATGAAAAGGGTTTTTAGAGGAGATTCTTAGCTTTCTACCAATATAAATTATGCTTTAATTTGAATTTAATAAATAATTATTATTCATTTTCTATTAGAATTATGACTAAAGTCCTGATCGATAGGCTGATTGAAAAACATCTATAACTTTCAAACAGTATCACATTTTTTTAATCTAAAACATGCGTCAAATTCTATGCTTCACATACTATAGGATTAAAAAAATAAAAAATAAATTTCATGAATTTTTGACCAAGTTAAGGTGGTCAGACATACGAATTTTTTATATTTTTTAAAAGTTGTAATAAAAAAATCATTATTAATTGTTTACTTGGAAAAAAATTACCAAAAACTATGCATCACATCCAGACATGAGTCCTCTACTTATATATAAAATCTTATAAAAAATATTATCATTTTATTATGGTTTTATTATGGTTAGGGTGGTTCGACAGACACCTACTTCTTATTTTTTCCCTAAAATTTAAGTACTACTGCTTTGAAATTCCAAATTTTCACCAAATAGATTTTATTCATTTTTAAATAAACCTAGTAGTTTAGAAACTACATTCAATTTTAGATACATATTCTATTCTTACATATTTTTGAACTAATATAGATAACTTATTCAAATTTTTATGTCAAGTTGCCTAACACTAATTTTTTTGATTTTTTTGCCACTTAAGGGCCTCTTTTTTCCATGATGATCCTACACATACCCAATTCCAAGATTTTTTATTTCAAACTTGGAAAACCGTGTGGATGCTAGCACGCTGCATGGGTGTCTATGCACCACATAAGCATCCAACTCATTATTTTTTTGGGAAATAAGGTGGCAGACTGTTATCACTTTTTCATTGGTCCTCATGGAGTCAGAATAAAATAAAATTGATCCATGAGGTTCTTATCACGAATGCAATTAGGCCTAATAAATGTAAGGCTAAATGCATAAATGTGAAATTTCCCCTAGGGTGTAATTTTATGACATTACACTTGGCTCCTCATTTTAGATGTCTTCATCCTAGCCATTGAAAGAGAAAAGAAGGATAACTAGATAAATATTTTGTAAAGATAAGAAGACAATAAGTAGGAAAATTATGGATATGTTCTTCATATGTAATTTTTATTTTAAATATTAGGGAGTATATTTTCCTACTATTGTTTTGATAAAATAATGTAACTGGGGTCTCCAATAATGGTTAAGGGAAATCAATATGAATTGTAAGAGAGGTATTTTCCCTTAAATTAATACATTAGAGATAATCAATTGTAGAAGTACTAATAAGTATCTTCATCTCCATTTTAATTTTGATCATTATATTTTTTGTAATCAAGGATTTAATTAGTAGAATCAATCTAATTTTTGTAGTTAGAAGAGATCTAGATGTCCCTTATTTTTTAAGCAATAGTTAGTTAATTGACTTAATAATGATAAAAATAAGTATATACATTAAAATTGTTGTATTTATAACCCAATAAAAATTATTCTCAAAATTACCTTTTGTATTTGATAAAGAATAATAATAATTGTAAATTATAGATATTAGTCCAAGACTAGTAGAATACAAGATAAGAGTATAGCTACAATATGTAATATAATGATACATAAATCCTATTTTGGAATATAAATATAGAAGCACAATGAGCCACTGTCAAACCTCCACTATCCAACATATAGATCAACAAAATATTATGACATATAATTTGATAGCTAGCACAAAGATTATGAAAATAAAAAAATTATAAATATTTAAAAGAATAGTTGCCACTAGTTTATCTAGATTACATGAATAAGATATGGTATCCATTCATTAGAGAAAAATAAAATCACTTGTTCATGGTAGGTGATAAATAAATGACGAGATCCTTGATCAAATGAATGTTCTTTGACTTCAAAACACCATGATTTCTTTCCAAATTATTTATGTTAGATTGATTAGCCTTAAAATTATTACATAATGGTTTAATTAACCAATCACCATTAGGGCTAACAATATTCTAGCCAAAAAAGGACATCCAAATTACCACAATTATAAAATTATAAATTCTTATGAAAAAAAAAATATATCCTAAAAGAAATCATCTAAGTTCATGAAGATATAAATAAATTAATGTGGCCTAAGGTGTTGTAGATTATTTAATTGTTGTTAAATTATTATCATGAGGAAAAAGTGTCTTAGAAATAATTTGAGAAATAGCTTATTATTATAGATAATATGATAAGTCCTAGACAATTGTTAAATATAATCCATAACCTATTAATTAAAAAAACTATTAGGATTTCATAACTTATAGTCCATTCAGAACTTGGAGGCAGAGACGGAGTCTGTCCTTAAGACTCTAGGCTAATTGCGGTCAATTTTTTGTTGTTTGCTCTGCTAGCTCTTTTTGCTTGACCTTCCTGGTCTATTGCGGTTGGCTATTGCGTGTTCCAGTCTTTTCCTTTTGTGCAGCTAGTGTTTCTTGTTGGACTTTTATTTCTTATCTTTATTTTTGTAATCTTTGTGGTTTCGGATCCCTGTAAAACTTGTTTTACCCTTTATCAAAAACTTATAGTCCATTCATGCTATAATTGTTCCCACTAGATATCTAACTTTTGCATCTACCATCACTCCTACATGCATTAAAATTCCATCTTCTACAATTTACCCATTCCTTGATGTATCTTCCTCCCACTTTCAACCTAATTATATTCATCAACATAGTATACCTCTGATGCAAGGGCACCCTGGCTTTCAGGTGCACCTTTGGTTCTAGGTAGCTAATTTTTTGGTTTTTTGTCTTGTGCAGGTTGGTTTCATGTAATAAGGTATTTCTAGACCATTTCATGTTAGTTGGAGTTAGTTTGAGTCATTATGGAGTCTCTAGGTGTAAGGTTAAGTAAAAATGCAAATGTTGTCAACATTGTTCAAAAGCTGCCAAACAACTTTGCAATTTTTTGCAAACTAATGTAATTTGATGTAACTAAACCAAATGTGGTTGGGGATAGTTAGAATATGGTTATAAAAATTGAAATAATCCTTGTAATATTGAAGGCAGAGGTTGGAATGAAGTTTTGGGAAAGAAAGCTCTTTTTGCACATCTTTTTTCTATGTTTTCCATGCTTCTTTTGATTTATTTCAAGTTGTACAAATTATGGGTGCACTATACAGATGAAATGGTGATTGTAATTTGTAGAGGAGTGTCTTAGATTTATTTTGGTTTTTTTTAGTAGAATCCATAAATTTTTGAGTGAGATATCACTAATTTAGTGGAGATTGCTCTAAACCCTATCTAGGGTTTCAATGAGCATTCAAAATGCAATATCTCATGTTCCCACCATGATCAAATTGAACCATCTTGTACAAAATTTTGTCTTGGTGTTTTATAATTTTTCCCAAGAGTTGAGGCTTGGACAATGCATGTGTGAAGAGAACTTTGTTAACAGTCAATTTTTTTTCCTTGTTTACAGTCAGAAGCCCTTGCATTGTAAACGAATGCCAAAGTTTTGGCATTGGAAGTTTGGAAGGTGGTTGATACACATTGGACCAAGGAGGTTTGGATGTGTAAACCATTGTTTCTTATTGGAGAGTCCTTTTTCCATTATTGGTTGAATGCTACTCTTGTGTGCAGGAAACATTTGATTGTCCTATCTAGGACTGTGTATGACAATATTGTACAATCCAAGACTTGTGATTATTTTGATTGCCTCATGATCATTTTTAGGTTCATTAGCATTTTTGAATGGTGTATAAGGGTCCTTAGGACTCAAATCAAGTGATGGTTTTTGTGTACATCAAAGTTGAGTGTCAACACATATGACTATCCCATAGATTGTTCCCTTGAGTGTGGCTACCTTGAAGCTATCTATGCATTGGTGATTGAAAAAACCTTGGAATTTCTGTGATGTCATTTATATCATTATCCTATGTTGTCCAAGGGGTTGACATATTGTCCCACAAACTTGAGAGGTGTACCACCTTTTCATATTGAGAGGATTTTCCTAACTAAGGAAGGTTTCCTTATCATAAGTTCCATTGAACCTTGAGAAGAGAGTGAGTCCATTGTTGTGAAATATGGTATCAATTGTCTAAGTTATGCCCCTGCTCTGCATCAATTTTTTATCAGAGCATAGGTTGGTCTGAAGAGGGAAAATTTGAAGTGAAGAGAAGAAATAATGCATCCAAAAGGGAATCTAGTTGCCAGAGAGGTGAATGAATTGAAGGAGAAACATGCAAGAGAGTTGAAACAAGTGAAGGAGTTAACAGAAGCACTTGTATCTAGGTTTGTTGTAGTTGAAACAAGTCAGAAAAGAGTAATGGTCGTAGGAGACTTGAGTGACCGAGAAGGAGAAGAAGGGGAGGAGGAAAAATTATAAGAAGGGTTTGAGGAAGAGATGGATCTTGATGACTTGAGAATGGAAAAGCTATTAAAGGCAGTCAAGGGAGAAGGTCCCAAAATAAAGATGGATTTACAATTGTATGGGGGAAAATTGGACAGTGAAGAACTCCTAGATTGGATAGGAGCACTAGAAAACTACTTTGAATATGAATATGTACTAGAAGAACAAAGGGTGAAGTTGGCCAAGAAAAAATTAAAGGTCCATTCCTTACTTTGGTAGGACTATGTACAAGATGAGAGGAGAAAGAAGGGAAAATCTAAAATCACCTCTTGGGATAGGGTGGTTGCTAAACTCAAAGGATTTAATTCCTACCTGGTGGCTATGACATTCAGTTATTTAGAAGGCTTCAAAATATTAAGAAAAAATATATGGATGTGAAGGCCTATACAATGGAGTTCTACAAATTGAGTATAAGGGCAAGCTATCTAGAAGATGATGTGGAAAAAATGGCAAGATATATCAATGGGTTGAGATACAACCTTTAGGATGAACTAACCCTCAAAAACCCACTAGAACAATGGAAGAGTGTTATCAATTGGCCATAAAGGTTGAAGATAAGTTGAGGAGAAGGAAAGAAAAGAAAAGCAGGGGTAGAGGAAGGAATTTTAGAGGAAGAGAGTCATTTTTTTATTTAGGACAGCCACGTGGGATTCAAGGAGAGACAAACAATACCCAAGAACAAGTTACAGATTCAAGAGGAGGTTTTAGGGGAAGATCATATTCTAGGGGTATATTTGGTGCTATAGGAGGTTCAAGTGGCTTTACTAGGAAGTGTTATAAATGCTACAAATTTGCAGGCCACCAAGCATGGCAATGTTCTAAGGAGAAACCATCTACTTCTTTTCGAAGTGAAAGAAGAAATCAGATTGCACAAGATGGAGAAGATGCTGAGAGTGTGAATTCTTCACCACACGTTGAAGAACTAGAGATTGGAGAGCTTTTGCTAATGAGAAGAACTATAATCAAAGGGTCAATGGAGAAGGAACCACCACAGAGAAAGTCACTCTTCAGGACTACATGTACAAGCCAAGGTAAGTGTTGCAAGGTTGTTATTGATTCTGGTAGTATAGACAATTTGGTTTCTCTTGAAATGGTTGAGAAGTTGAAGTTACAAAGATTCCCTCATGCCACTCCCTACAAGGTGTCTTGGTTAAACAAAGGGCAACAAGTAGTTGTGAATGAACAAAGTTGGGTAGATTTTCACATATGGGGATATAAGGATAAGGTCTTGTGTGACATAATTGCAATGGATGTTTTCCATTTCCTTTTGGGTAGGCCTTGGAAATTTGGTAGGAATTCCAAGCATGATGGTAGGAAAAACACATATGCCATAGAGAAATATGGAGTTTCAGACACCCTTACACCATTAAAAGAGGAAATTCAAGAATCATGTCGCAAGTAGGTTCTAGTGTTATGTTGGTGAGTAAAAAGGACTTTGTACAAACCTTAGAAACTAAAGACAAAGGCTTTGCAAGCATTCAAATAGACCTTGAACTGTTATGAAAATAGTTGAAATTTATGACTTGTCATGGGAGGTCCAAAGCATGTTGAAGGATAATGTAGACATAGTTGAGGATGAGTTTTCACATTCCTTACTACCAATGCAAAGGATAAATCATTTAATTTGTTTGAAGAGAGTGAATTTGAGTCTAATGCACAAGTTAAGTAGGGTGATTTGCTAGAAAACACAGTACAGGGATTATATTTTCAGTTGTTAGATTGCAAGGATAGAGCTTTCCATTTAGTTGACCATATTAGTCATATGCCATTTGAGTGTGAGGATGCAAATAGAATTGTGTCTACTACTATGAAAATAGAGAGGGTTGTAGATGGGGAAGATAAAGTTTCCATTTGCAGATTTTCAGACCAAGATACTTCAACCAATATTTGACATGTTGAAAGGATTATTGGGTGAGTGTGAAAACATCACATAGTCAAGTATTGCAAGGGTTTCTTTCAAAACTGAGTTGTGATAGCATTGACAAGGCAAGGAGCACTCAATATTTTTTTTTTCCATTGAGGTTGAAGCATATATACATTCATTGCAGGAATTACACAATGAGATATTGGATATTAGTAATGATATACTTCTTTTGGAAGAGAGTAGTACCATTGATCAAGAAACCATGTTTGATGCCATGATGATTAGAGGTAAAGAGAGAATACAAAATGCTTTGGTTGAGATGGTAAACATGAGGGGTGAGAAGCCTAACTTCAAAATGAAACAAGCTATTGAAGTGGAGCAAGGTTCTATTGCATTATGTGCCATCTATCAAGTAGAAAGGGACCAATTACAAGTTGGAGGTAGCATAAGCAAGAAAAGGGCAGTTGTGAGCAAAGGAGTCATTGATTTGTAGGTTGCAGATATAGTTATTGATTTGTACTCTTTACAAGTGGATGTTGTTGTAGGTTATGATGTAGGTTCCCAAGAATTTATAGATGGTGAGTGGGTCATGATGCAAGTTTACTATTGCAGGTCTTAACTCAAGTGGAACTTGAGTTCTTTTCTCTTCTAGAGGAGTATGGTGTAGGGGCACCATGGCTTTCAGGTGCACCTTTGGTTCTAGATAGTTGAAATTTTGGATTTTTGTCTTGTTTTGGTTGGTTTCATGTAATAATGTATTTCTATACCATTTCATGTTAGTTGGAGTTAGTTTGATTCATTATGTAATATCTAGGTGCAAGGTTAAGTAAAAATGCAAATATTGTCAACATTGTTCAAAAGCTATCAAGCAACTTTGCAGTATTTTGCAAACTAATGTAATTTGATGTAACAAAACCAAATTTAGTTGGGGATAGTTACAATATGGTTGTAAAAATTGAAATAAGCCTTGTAATACTGAAAGGAGAGGTTGGAATGAAGTTTTTCGAAAAAAAGATCTTTTTGCACATCTATTTTATGTGTTTTCCCTTCTACTTTCAATTTTTGTCAAGATGTACGAATTATGGGTGAACTATATGGATGAAATGGTTATTGTAATTTGTAGAGGAGTGTCTTATATTTATTTTCATTTTTGTTTGAGTAGAATCCATAAATTTTTTAGTGAGATATCACTAATTTAGTGGAGATTCCTCTAAACCCTGCCTAGGGTTTCAGTGAGCATTCAAAATGCATTATATCACATTCCCACTATGATCAAATTGAACCATCTTGTAAATAAGTTTTTCCTAGTGTTTTATAATTTTTTCCAAGAGTTGAGGCTTAGACAATGCACGTGTGAAGAGAACTTTGCTAACAGTCTGAAGCCCTTGCATTGTAAATAAATGCCAAAGTTTTGGCATTAAAAGCTTGGAAGGTGGTTGATAAACATTGGAACAAGGAGGTTTGGATGTCTAAACCATTGTTTCTTATTGGAGATCCCTTTTCCATTGTTGGTTGAATGCTACTCTTTCATGCATGAAACATTTGATTGTCCTATCCAGAACTATGTATGACAATATTCTACAGTTGAGTACTTGTGATTGTTCTGATTGCCTCATGGTAATTTTTAGGTTCATTAGCATTGTTGAATGGTGTATAAGGGTCCTTCAGACTGAAATCAAGTGAGGGTTTGTGTGTCCATCAAAGTTGACTGTCAATACATATAACTTTCCCACATATTGTTCCCTTGAGTGTGGCTACCTTGAACCTACCTATGCATTTGGTGATTGAAAAAACCTTGGAATGTTTGTGATGTCATTTATATCATTATCCTATGTTGTCCAAGGGGTTTCCATGCTATCTCACAAACTTGTGAGGTCTGGGTATGTGCAGGATCATGATGGGCCAAAAAGTGGCAATATGATGGTATGTGGCTGACGACTTTTTTTTAACCCAAAATTGATGAAACGAAAAGGATTTTTAAAGGAGATTCTCAGCTTTCCATCAATATAAATTATGATTTACTTTGAATTTAATAAGTAAATATTATTCATTTTCTATTCAAATTAAGACTAAAGTCCTAATTGATAGAGATTGAAAACATCTATAGCTTTCAAATGGTATCACATTTTTGAATCCAAAACATGCATCACATTCTATGCTTCACATACTATAGGATTAAAAAAAAAAATTGAATTTCATGAAGTTTTGACCAAGTTAAGGTGGTCAAATACGAGTTTTTATATTTTTTAAAAGTTGTAATAAAAAAATCATAATTAATTATTTACTTGGAAAAAAATTACAAAAAATATGCATCACATAGGGACATGAGTCATCTACTTATATATAAAATATTATAAAAAAAATTATCATTTTATTGTGGTTAGGGTGGTTAGACGGACACCTACTTCTTATTTTTTCCATGAAATTTAAGTACTATTGAAATTTCAAAATTTCACCAAATAGATTTCTTTTTTTTAAACAATCCTAGTAGTTTAGAAACTACATTCAATTTTCTACAGGTTCTATTCTTACATATTTTTGAAATAATATAGATAACTTATTCAAATTTTTACATCAAGTTTTCTTACTCTGATTTTTCTAATTTTTTTGCCACTTAAGGGCCTATTTTTTTCCATGATGATCCTGTACATACCCATCTGCCACCTTTTCATATTGAGAGGATTGTCCTAACTAAAGAATTTTTCCCTGTCATGAGTTCCATTGATCCTTGAGAAGAGAGTGAGTCCATTGTTGTGAAATATGGTATCAATTTTCTAGGTTATTCCCCTGCTCTACATCAACCTCCTAATTTAAATCCTTTTATTATAATAACATCTCATGTAACACAGATTTTCACATATGTGTCTCCTCTTTTTAACCCACTACTACTTCCATAACTCCTACCTCTTTAATTACACCCACTACATCCATTGTTACTACTTCTAACATGGCTACTTCCCATTTTATTTCTCATTTTATTCCTTCTTCCCTCCTCATTTTATTCCTTCTTCCCTCCCTATGGTCTTTCCTCATTACATATCCTCATCTATTTTCATACCCCATTCCATTCCTTATTACTTATCCTCTTCATTCAGGAACCTCTCTTATCATTCCTCCCTCCATCCTAGATTCCATAAGGTAAAAGCTATAAAATTTTGAAAGAAAAATTTGTACTATGCTTAGTAACCAATACATTGATGAGTTTATGGAAGCTAGGCACACACAATTAACATTTGGGATTGTTTCATATATGTTTTGTGGAACATTATATTTGTGATGTGATGGAAAAGGTTATGTGATTATAATTTTTTTTCTTTTACTTCAAAATTCCTAGAGTTTTTGTATGTGATTAAACTAATGGCCAAAATATTTATATCAACTTTATGACCAAATCATGGTTGAATGAAACATGTGATTTACACTTTCTCAGAGGTTCTGATTTTTGTTGAAATCAAATATTTTTAGATAATATAATGATTTATGCCTTGAAAAGTTCCATTTAAAGGATTCCAATTGAAATGGGTTTGGTCAAACCACCTTAGATCAAAACCCCTTAGATAGAACCTCACTAGTTTTAAACCATGCCTATAATAGAGTCTCCTTTACACCTATCAAAATGCTGATAAAAAATAACTTTTGACTCACCTTTTGGGGGATCAAATGAATTCATTTAAAATTTATTTTTTGTAAGTATGTAGTCCTTATTATAAGCTTCCCAAAAATTATAATTTTAAATAATTTTGATTTGATTATTATATTTATTTAATTCTTGTGAATGTAGGTTTTTCACTGAAAATCAAGCTCTATTTTGCACATGTAACACAAATTTTCACATACGTGTCTCCTCTTTTTTAACCCACTACTACTTCCATAACTCCTACCTCTTTAATTACACCCACCACATCCATTGTTACTACTTCTAACATGGCTACTTCCCATTCTATTTATCATTCTATTCCTTCTTCCCTCCCTATGGTCTTTCCTCATTACATATCCTCATCTATTTTCATACCCCATTCCATTGCTTATTACTTATCCTCTTCATTCACGAACCTATCTTGTCATTCCTCCCTCCATCCTAGATTCCATAAGGTAAAAGCTATAAAATTTTGAAAGAAAAATTCATACTATGCTTAGTAAACAATACATTGATGAGTTTATGGAAGCTAGGCACACACAATAAACATTTGGGACTGTTTCATATTAGTTTTGTGGAACCTTATATTTGTGATGTATTATGGAAAAGGTTATATGATTATAAATTTGTATTCTTTTACTTCAAAATTTGTAGAGTTTGTGTATGTGATTAAGCTAATGGCCAAAATATTTACATCAACTTTATGACCAAATCATGGTTGAATGAAACATGTGATAGATGTGGTAATTTTCCTTGTAGTAAATGTTGTATGTACATGAGGACGGTACTTGTACAATTTTAAATGAAATAATCCCTATTGAAAATAACAAGGTTGTCACATATTCACTAAAACATGGTCAATGCTCTGAGATTTCTAATTTACTATAATTAGTATAGGAGATTTTAAAGTTTCTTATGCTTAATGTCATTGAATTTCTTTATTTAATATGTCACATAAGCCTTTCCATTAAACTATTAGTATTAAAGTGAAAGTAATTGGAGCTAACAAGGAAGCCTCACAAGTTTGTTCCAAAAGTGTTAAAGAGAGTTATAGGGTCTAAAATCCCTCTAGTTTTTTTTCTTTTGGTTATGTATTTTTATAATGCCTATAAGTGGTTAGAGTGTTTTACTTTAATTGGTTACTTTATAGGTCATACTTTGTGTAAAATAATGCTTTGTCAATAAATTAATATTACTAAGATCTCCTATGGGACTAAATGGATACTATCTATAGTTTAATAAAAAAATATTTTCTCCTCTACTTTTCAAAAATTAAACATATGAATGTAACCCTTTAACATGATCTTTAGTTTTCTCTTATTTTTTTCTCCCTAAACAAAAGATGTTGTTCTTGTTTAACCACCAAACTCTAAAGTACATGCATGAGTTAATTTTGTTTTCTTTGACCATCAAACTCTAAAATACATGTATGCACTGATTTTTTTTTGTTTGTGTTTACCTTGTTCCTCATTTCTAAATTGTAAACCTTTAACATGACCTTTAGCTTGCTTTTAAATTTTCCCTAAACACAAGAATTTGTTATGTTTGACCACCAAACTCTAAATTATATGTATGAACTTATTTTGTCTCTTCTAACCATCAAACTTTAAAATACATATATGGACTGAATTTTTTAATAATCGTTTTTAAATTAACTCTATAAATGTAATCTTTTAACATCTTCCATAAAATTGAAATAGATGCTATACGGAATTTATCCAAATATTCTTCCTCTTCTATGTTACAAGAAGTTAATTATATGAATGTAATCCCGTGACCCTCAATGCATTCACACCTTACTTTTAACGATTTTGCTTGTCTGAGGAGCAAACTCGAAAGTACATGTATGGGCTGAACTTTTTTGTTTACCTTTACCCTGTTGATCGTTTTCAAGTTGCAGCACAGAAATAGGTCTCTCAGATTATTTAAAAAAAAAACCATTAATAAATAGATTGGTGGCCTGCACCATGTGGGAAATTGGGGAGGCAGCATACGACTTCCGACCAGCCCATGAGGGAAATTGTTGAGGTAGCACAAGATTCCATCTAGCACAAGAAACAAAATGAGGTAGCAGCAGGATCTGCTTTATTTAAAGACTTCCCTCCCCGGCAAAGTGAAGCAGCAATCTGCCTTTCTGGGTTTGCATAGTAATGGATCTCAATATGAGTGTTTCTGCAATAGGCGTTACAATCTTATTGTTTACTGTGTCGCTGTCCCTTCTATTGGGATCGGCGAGAAGAAAGAATGGGAGATTGCCATTGCCAGGACCATTTCCGTTGCCCATCATAGGAAACCTCCATCAGTTGGGAGCTCTTCCTCACCGCGGGCTGCAGCGGCTGGCTGAGAAACATGGGCCAATAATGTTGGTGAAGTTCGGTTCTGTTCCCGTTGTGGTTGCGTCTTCTGCTCAGGCGGCGAAGCAGTTTCTCAAAACCCACGACTTGATTTTTGCGGGCAGGCCATCTATTGGTGCTACCAAATACTTGTTTTACAATCACAAGGATATCGTGTTTGCTCCCTACGGGGCTTATTGGCGAAACATGAGAAAAATATGCTTAGTGGAGCTGCTGAGTGCTAAGAGAATCGAGTCGTTCAAAGGCGTGAGGGAGGAAGAGGCGCGCTTGATGGTCCGATCGATCTGGGAGAAGAGTGAGCAGGGCAGAGTGGGCGTGGATGTGAGCCACAGCCTTGCCTGCTACACCTCCGATTTAACCTGGCGGATATTGACGGGTAGAACAAATGCCGACCGCCTCTCTGGTGGCACCGAGTTCGAGGAACTAATAATGAAGGTTGCCGAGTTGACGGGAATTGTCAATATTGGCGATCTCATTCCTTGTTTGGAGTGGCTGGACTTGCAGGGACTCAGGCGACGTATGAAGAATATCCACCAGCGGTTGGATAGCGTCTTTGAGAAAATAATAGATCAACATGTGGAGCGCAAGCGAAGGTGCAACGCGGAGGAGGAAGAGGAGCGACATAAGGACTTGGTCGACGTGCTTGTGGACACGGAAATCACACTAGAAGATAAGAAGGCAATCATTTTTGTAAGTCAAGCCTGAATTTTGCTGAAAGTAAATAGGTCGGTGAGATTCATACTTTTATTTTTTTTCAAAATTTATCGTTTTAATTTACACCCATAGATTCATTGCTTTAATTTTTGAAACTTTGTAAAATTTGGCTAAGCTCACTTAATCTTAATTTTTTAAAATTTAAAATTAAAATTTAAATATTGTCTATAGCATTAGTTGTGAACTATCTTAACATATATTTTATGCAGTTTCGTAAATGTACTAAAAGATACTTATTCATTAAGTGAACCATCTTAACATATCTTAGAATCTTTATGCTCTTTTATATGTTTTTTAATAAATATTTTGTAATCTAATTTAAATTTAATTTAATTTTCTAAACTTTATATTTCCTTTGAAGAACTTTTCTTACATGAAAGTAGATTTTTTTTATAAGTTAAATAGAAATATTTTTTTTTAAAATAAAATGAAAGATCATATTCATAAGTGAGAAAGTTGATGTCATATATGAGAAAGAAATGTAATAAATATATTTATTTTGATAGATTAAAATTTGAGAGACCACAATTAGAAGATATCATCCTTGTTCATAAAAATATTTGACTTAATCTATTAGTTGGATTTAAAATATTGTGATATATCAAAAAAGTGAAGGCATGTATTATTAACTATATCTTATTTTATAACTAAAAATTTATATTTCATTAATACTAATTTCTTTTATGGAATTGCAATCTCTATTTTTATTATATAATTTGATTTAATGATTGCATCACATTATACTGATATATATTTATTTATATGAATTCATCTATGCATGTGTATATAGGTGATGTTCGCTGCTGCAATAGATACATCAACAACTACATTAGAATGGGCAATGAGTGAATTATTGAGAAATCCAGGTGCGATGAAGAAATTACAAGAAGAAATTAGTTTTGTTGTAAAAAATGATGAGAAAATAACTAATTCTCACATTTTAAGCATGGAATACTTGCATTGTGTGGTGAAAGAGACATTAAGATTATATCCACCAGCCCCCTTACTCATCCCCCATGAATGTATGAAAGCTTGTATTGTGGAAGGACCACATCATGACTACTCAATACCAGAAAAAACAAGGCTTATAGTTAATGCTTGGGCTATAGGTAGAGATCCAAGTGTATGGAAAGATCCCTTGGAGTTTAGGCCTGAGAGATTTATGGATAAAAATTTTGATATAATCAAAGATTCAGAATTAAGCATGATTCCTTTTGGGGCAGGAAGGAGAGGTTGTCCAGGTGCTTCAATGGGCATTGCTATTGTTGAAGCTGCATTAGGGCATCTCTTTCACTACTTTGATTGGAGAAGTGAAGACAAGATAGATATGAGCGAATCTTTTGGAGCAACCATTCCTAGAAAATCGCATCTATTTGCTATTCCAACTTGGAGGTTAAGTTTAAATGCATGATCTTCCCTCAAGATATAATTACTATAAAATTTGTTTAGTAGATTTTCACTTAAGTTATCTAAGCCATAGATTTTACAAATAAATATTCATTTCATTATGAGATGAATAAAATCTTATTATTTGTGTGTGGGTTATGGTTCAATGCCTATCATGTAATTTGTTTATTTATTGAACTTATATCTGCTGTTACTATTTAGTAAGGCCATCATGTGATTGGATATTAATATACGTAGAAGAATATTAATTGAAAGCGTGCGAGCAACCTATCATTTATATGGAATACATTATTCCCTATTACCTTTAGTATTGCATTCTCCACATATCCAGACTGCGCGTTGAATAAACACTACCTTTATAAAGGAGAGTCCTCAAAGCAACATTCGTATTTGATCAGGTGGGCTGTTAATTCCATTTATAATGGTGTTTTATATTGTTTTGGGAGGCTCAAAGATGCTAGCTAAATCTGAACTCGTGAATTCATAAAAATCTATATAATATGAGAAACTAATTTATTAAATAACTAAACTAACTCTGATAAATAAATAAGCATCTAACATATTCCTACATAATTCACCCAAGAAGAAAATATTTAAATAGAGTTAAATATTAAACACGAATCCACAAACTATTTTTTAAACTAAAAGTTAAAAATTATTTATATTTTTCTTCTTTTTTCATTTAAAATCTACCCTAGATTAAATGAACTAGTCTTTATATATTGTTTAAAGGTTTTTGAGAACTCTTTTTTCTTAAAAAGATTGGCCTTTTTGTTTTTTTTTTTTTAAATTAATATTATTTGTTTCTTATTTCAAAACTATCTTATTTTAAAAGATTTTCATAAATATAAATTAGCTAGAAGACATCTTAAAAAGTGAATTATGAATGGTAGCTAAAAACTCTCTATAAAATTATGTTTCAATGTCAATCTCATATTATATAGAATAAAATAATAATATTACATAATTACATTTACAACATGACAAAACAAAGAAAAATAGGAAGTGTAGATATACCATTGCTAATTCTAATATTACATAATTAGATTCACAACTCGAAATGATAATGAAAAAAGGAAAAAATAAGTATTATAGATGTGCAATTGTTGGGTTTAAGAAGTAAGTATTCATTTTAAAAAGACTTAATGTAACAAAAGAATTCAATTGCAAAACATATATTCTCTAATAATGAAGGCATAAAATTTTAACTAGGGTTAACACTTGAGATGTGGATGAATTTTTCTATTATAAAGTATCAACTATATCTCATATTAGATTTTCAAATTTTTAAATTTTGAACCATTTTAGTACATACAAGAAGACCATCATTTATACATCAAATTTTTCATAATGAATAAGGCTCAAAAGATGTATAAAAGTAATTTAATTTCTAAATAATTACTTGGTTTCTTCCAAGTCAGTCACAACCCTACTTATCACACTCACCATATTAGCTAATGAATCTATTGGGAAGAATTGGAAAAACATGCTAGCATTGATAGTATTTAAATTATTAATGCGATGGTCATCTTTGCTCAAACCTCATTACAACTATATATAAATTAGATAGAAAAAATATATACACATATAAAATAAATTAGTGCAAATGATGATAATAGAGTTAACCTAATACAAAAAGAGCAAAGAAAATACACATAAACATTTTAAATCTCTTTCAATATAAATTTGTAATATTGTTACAAAATTATCTTGAAATGTTCTTAGAGATGTATCAATTGATTTATTAATTGGTATTTTAATTTTTCTTTTTTTTCTTTTTGATCTAACATTCTATTAAGAGGTATCCATTTCTTTTATTTTTTTAGGGCACATCTAAGAATGATGTCAAATCATTTGACTATATATTTGTTTAGGTTTATATCATTTTCAAATATTTATTTTAATTAATTTTTATTTGTGAAATATTTTAGAATTCAAAGCAATTTTGTGTAATCTTTTATTATTTTGGCATGAGACTAGTGAACTACTAAAAGATTATGAGAAAAATGAAATCTTAATTCAATTGCATCCATTTAATGGCGATGCTTGAAATTATATATCTACACATGAAGAAGACATTTATCTAAAAATAGTAATTTTAATGCTTATGTGTCTTACACAAGGTTTTACAAGATTGTTCTAGTTTTGTGCATATCATAAGTAATTAGGGTTTCTTAAAAAATATGAAGAGGGTGTTCAATTCCATGGAATGGTAACTAAATAAAGATAGCATTAAGGTTGGTTTAAGTCTCAATGATATAGTTACTAGAATAGTATTTAAGTTGAATTAATTCAATAAAAGAGGGAAGTCATTTGATTAAAAAGGTAAGTGAACAAACATTGTGTTGTAAGAAGTGGCCAAAATGATAAAATTGATTCACAAATTATTTTTCAAGTAATAGGAGCATACTAGCTAATAGCATAATCATGTTATTATTTCTCTTTATCCAAATAATAATTATATAATTTTTAATATGAAAATTTATCTCTTTGGTGTAATTACATCATAATGCACTCATTTTGTGACATGATTTTTTTTTTAGATTGTAGGAATTAGGTATCCACTCCTATAAACTACATTATGCTTGTTAAATTTTTTCATATGACCAGTGATATTGGTGCAACATGCCCTCTAGTACCACATGGATGGGGGGAGACTAGACCTCTTGACCTCTTTCCTAGAACAAGATGCTTTAGCCAATCGAGCTAGGGTCCTGAACCTCGTAACATGAATTAATTATTCTAATGTAAAAAAAAGTAAGGCTAGGATGCCCCATTCTTAAATATTTTTCCCCGCAGTGTAACTAGTAATAAAATATGATCAAACTTGGATAAATTATCCTTCACAAGCTTTTTAATTCATGATTTGACATAAAAATTTACTAATCAAACATACCATAGGATAGAAGAAGTAATTACCATATTTATTTTAAATAATTTGCATTTAATTTCATGTTTCCATATTTTTTATTTGATTATTTCTCATTTTTTTAATTTATTGAGCCAACTACCATATATTTCAACATCTAAAAAGGGAAATTTTTTTTAAAAATCCTCTAAAGACTAAGAAAAACAAGTAAAACTCCCTCTATATCCTATTTGTCTTCCTATCAACCTTTTAGGAAGACAACAAAATTTGGTAAAAAACATAAAGATCAAATTGAATAATAATCTGTGAATTAAAATCTCTAGAATTACAAACCCTCACAATGAAAATATATAACTACCATATTAGAATGATTATTTAATAAATTTTTAGTGACTCAAAAAATTTAAATTATTATTTTTACTTCAAAATATTTAGATATACTTCATATATTTAAAGGATTTAGGTGTTAGTTGTGGTTTTAGAAAAATGAATTTTTAGTGACAATAGATCACTAATACTCTTTCAAAGTATGGTTTTGTACTCCAAGATTCCTTTATAGCCGGGTCTTAACTGTGATGGGTAGCCTAGTGGTTTCTGTGATAAATTAAATAAGAAGTCTTTTGTAACCTATAACTCTAAAATATATAATCTTAGATACATTAAAAATCATATAAAATTTATACCTATCCTTAAAATATTATTTAAAGTATACTAAATCTAAATATGTAGTATTTTATCTAATGTTGCATCAAATTTAGTAGATAAGAACATTCATTTACTCTTAAAGATATGAAAATATGTAAATATTTTGATAAAATAATTCACAAAATATTGAGATAAGAGATTAAGAAATAGATTGATTTAAATAGACAATGGTAAGTTTCATACACTCTCTAAATTCTAAAAGGTAATGAAAAACCAATAAATTAATATCCTCATGATCAATATTTACACAATCACACATGTCATCAATGCAATTACCAAATGGGAAATAAAATATTTATATTTTTGTGCCATATCATATCAAACCAGCATATTGCATGCATAGATTTGAGACAAGACTCTATATAGTACAATAATAGCTCAATGATTTTATCATCTTACTCAATTTTGATAAATAAAAAATAAGCATAGGATCATGAAGGATAAGAATCCATCTTCTAACAATATGTGCTATCCTTTGATGTTATATTAAAATTCACAAAATTTAGTCAAAAATATTCACGATAAAAATGTATCTATTTTTTGTATTCAAAATAATTTTTGATACCTAAAATGTTTCACAAATCCAAAATATATAGGAACTATGTTCTAAAACTTAAGGATCTAAAATAAATCTTTTGGATTTATATGTGTGGATACACGATAATCATTTCCTTTTTCATATAGAGGACTTTATTTGTGTTTCTTGATGTTTTAAGTGATTTACAACATGACTCTAAAAGTATATTATAATCTTGTTACTATGATAATTGATTCAATATAAATTCTTTTGGAGGATGGAATTTTCTCTTAAGAGGGTAATTGCTAAGTACATCTAGTGTTTTAATTAGGATAATATTGAGAAGGGATTGTACCCATTAAAAAATTATCATAAATGCCAAGAAAAAGGAGCTCACGAGAAGTGAGACAAAAAAAAACCTAAAAGGAAACTATATAGAAAAGACTAGCAGAGAAACAAAAACACAGACACACACAATGAAGGCGAAACACAAAATGATATCTATTATTTGATGATTACATCTATATTTATAGAAAGGAAGGAGGGAGTGGTTGATCGTAGAGGATGTGGTTGAGTAAATACACACTCATCTATATATTTCAAGTTATACACTATAATATGCTAACATTTCCCACCTATAACATTATTCCTACAAAAGTTCCCATGAAAAATTAAATTTCACTTTTCCAAGGGACCCCCCTTCAAGGTTTACATAGCAAAACTAGTTGATTACAAACCATATATTAATTCTTGAGAAGATCTTCCTTGAAGAAATTAATCTTGAATCAAGTGGAACTCCACCAAATTGCCTCATGACCCTCGTAAAGGTGTAGGTCTGAGCTAAATTCTCGATTTCTCCTTTCTTGAACCCACAAATCACAAACACTAAATTATTGGACAACCATCAACAAAGTCATCTCCTTGACCCTCATAAGGGTATAATTATTGATCACTATCTCATGAATTCTCTAAGAAACCATCCATAATAAGATCTTCACTAAACCCCTTAGCTGTCTCGAAACATCAAAGAACCAAATATATATATTCTTCAATTATGTTAGAAACAATAGAAAAAGAAACAAAATAAATTAAAAAAAAATAATCTTCTCATGCAAAGCTTCATCTCAAATTGAGAAGCTGACTTTAGATGATAGAAATGCATCCATATTTGGCACCACTAGCCTCCAATGAATCATATTACAATTTATCCATTTGATGTCTTGGATGAGCCTTTGGAGGCCTCATCAAGTGTAGCAAAGGTAGCCTTGAAATTACAAGCATAACTATTTGAAGATCCATTTGTAATAAAGATAAAATCATCTACAATGTATTCAACAATTGTTTTAATGTTTGGGAATGCACTTTCCCAGGTGTCGAAAGTAATAAGATATGATAATTGATTGGCACATTTTAGGTGACATCTATAAAATACTTGAAATCTTAAAATACTCATAAAATTCATTTGAGTTACATATTCTCTTATAAATAACCTTACCTCCAAGTTACTAGTAATAAGTGATTCATCCAAATGACTATGTAACCAATTATGAATCCTCATATATTGCAAATGAATGATTGTCCCACTCTTGATTGGATGATTTGGTGGGTCCTCATTCTCTTAGCCTCTAGATAATTATAATTCTTCCATATGCTCATCAACATACTAGTGGAGAAAGGAATGTTTGGCATACATTGTATTAAACTTCCCTTTTTATTTCTTTAATCACTAACCAATTTTTAAATGGAAACATAAAAACTCACATAACCCATAAAAGCTTGCATTGGATTATTACACAATGTACTACACACCATATATGCATTAAGAAAGTAATATTTGTATAGAATAACCTCCTTATGTATCTTTTGTAAGGATTTCAATTGCTTGTTAACAACTTATAACCTATATAGAAAATAAGGTGCTCATCTACAGATGCCAGAGTACATTAAGGATATATTCAATAGAACTTGATGCTATTTATTCAATTTCATCTTCATAATACTTAAAAATTTATTTTCTTCATTGTATTCCCAAAATATTGAAGGGTTTGCAAGATATTAATACACTCTTCATAAAATATCAAACATCTACCATAAAAGCACTCAAATATAACAAACTCAAAATGTATATCAAAATTTTGATTCCTTGCCATGAACTCAACAAACTTCTTTCATAGGATAGGATGCTAGGTGGTAGAATTATAGGGTGAGAAAGCTAGAAATTTTAAAATATTCCATTTCACTTTTTTTCTTATAAAATAGAATAACATAACAATGTTTACCTTTTACCTTGACACTGCATATCCTTCAATGCTACAACAATTAATATTAAATAATACCACTTGAAGAGGGTTAAAAATATTGAAGAAAAAAAAGGAACATAAAAGTAGTTTGAAAGAATGATACCTTGACTCAATGGAATCTTTGCTTCTCTCCTTGATGAATGGAAATGGAATGCACCCTTATTCCATTTTATTTTCTTGATGTAGAAATTTGTATTTCTCAATTGTTTAGCATAAAATTTATATGATTGATGATGATTGTAAGATAAGAGATCACAATGATTGCATGTAGGTAGCTCAAGAGATTATTAGGTGAAAATCAAGGAAGAGTGCCTCTAGATATAAAGTCCTTAAGAGGTGTAATCAATGGATAGAAATGATTGATGATGGATGGCTAATATTGAAAGAGAGCTAGGGTTTGGATCAAGGATGAAATCATATGACAAGTGTCAAATGATAGATAAGATCTAGGTTTAGGGTAGGGATAAGGACAAAAATTCATATGACAATGGATAGGATTAAGAGGTTAAATGATGAATAAATAGGATTAAAAGAGAGTGGCGATGGCTAAGATTAAAATAGGTTAATGAGATTAGTGGATAAGATTATAAGGTATTTTGACTTTTGGCCAACTGTCTAGGTTCAATAAATCTAGACAATGAGTTAGTTAGACATGTCAAGGGGAAAATTTTCACATGAGTAAAAATTTAGATTATGATCCATGTGAACAAGATGGAGGGATAGGATTAGATGGAAAAGTATAAAGGATATATGGGAATCAAGTAATTGGGGAAAAGGTATTGAGGATTAAATTTTGGCCTAAATTAATTAATTAATTTCGTTGGAGTATTTGTGGATAATGAATAATTTAAAAAATCAATTAATTAAATTTATTTAATTAATGGGATCATGTGATGGGATAAGAATTAAATAAATAATAAATATTTATTTAATTAATAGATTAGAATAAAGGTGGGAAATGATGAGAATAATTAAATAAATAATAGATATTTAATTAATTAATGGCTAAAGATAGGCTAAAATGAGGTATGGTTGGGTAAGGTCATATTTTAGGTGTCTACATTTTTCCTCTCTTTGATATGACATCTCAAAGTGGCATTGAGTCAAAGAAGTTTAAAACATAGTGAATGAGAGAGGATAAGGATCAAAGATGATGCCCTAGTCAATGGGAGGATGGGAAGGATGAAGAAGGTAAGATTAAGATTAGGTGATGGGATGCCCCCTCAAGAGGACATGAAGTTTAAGAGAAAATGAGTGTTCTCTCGAAATGGAAAAGATCAATGAGGGATCACAACCAAGAAAAATATGAATTGGAAGATGAAAGAGGATGAAGGATATGAAAAGGAAGGGGAATTTAATGGACGGTGATGAAAAGGAATGGGAATTTGATGGAAAGTGATATTGATGGATCAAGATGAAAAGGAAGGGGAATTTATTCATGGATAGGTTATGCCAATATATATTGAGCAATAATAAAATTTGATATAGATAAGGTAAGTATGTACCAAGGTATGAAGAACCAAGGTGACAATGTAACCTTTGCGTGGATTTGACAATCAAGCAATGAAAAACATGGAATTCAAGATAAAAATGATTCCCCATTATACACCAATTGTGACAAACCAAGATATAGATAGATCAAGGCGGCCTTAAGTAACTGTAGTCATGGGATAAAAATAAATAAAAATAAAAGACTCACTAAAACATGTCATACAACCAACATATCTCTTTCCAAAGATCAGATGATGATTATGATAATTGATTAGGTGCTTTGTGATTGGTCTTGGATAATAACCTAAGAATGGATTTGATAAGGATGATTTTCTTATGGTTAGGCTTGAATGATCACCTAAGAAAGGCTTAGATAAGATGATGATGATGATGAATTGATTGATTTGATTGATCAACAAAAGGATAAGATGACTAATTAATGATTGATAGATATGCTTATGGTATTATTTCAATGAAGGATTGATGTCTTTGATGTATTTATTGGATTGATTAGTTGACAATTCTGAAGAGATCAAGATTTTGGTTTTCTTTATTTTTTACTTTTTAGATGAGATGAAAGAATGATGATGGTTTTATTATATGTGAGATGGAATGGATATTATTGGAGAGTGGATGGTTTTCCTTTGTGTTTGATTTATTATAGATGAATTTGAGGGTAGGACTCCAAATACATGAGACTTGAAAGCCAAAGTGAGAGGAAACTAAGGATATACAATAGAAAATCCTAGACACAATGTAGATGTAACTTTTGCATCTAATGCATGTGAAGGTATGAGGAAAGGTGGGTGATAATGGATGGATAAGGGATGAAATATGATCAAGGATCAAGGACAAGCTACGATAGGTTATTATGGATGGGTGGATGGATATGGCGGTTTCTTATGATATGGATAGGGGTGATAGCAAATGGGACAACATCTAAGGAGATGGTGAATAAGGGCCTACTACACATGATGCCTATTTCTAGGTTTTTACCATGGTACTTATCTAAGGGGCCACTGAAGTTATTTTCACCTATGGATGGATTATTTCTCCTCACTTTATTCTAATTTTCTTTTTTATTTTTTTTTATTTTTTTGGATTTTCTCGATAAAATGAGACTTGATGATGTTGCAATCATGGCGGATGGTCATTAATATATGGATGATGCTTTAATCGAATTATGAGGGAACTAAGGTATGATTGCTAGTGTGGACACTATGTGGGCCATCATACTTTACACAAAAAAGGGGTTTGGTAAACCTTTGGATTAATGAATGTGAAGGGGTTTCCATCAAATTTCTATTAAGAGACATCGCCAAGGGGGATAGAGTGATATGATGGGTGTATGAGTATGAGTGGAGTAGGTAGAGTATTTGGATTGCATGAAGGTGATGAGGATGAATAATTTGGATCAACACGCTCATTTTTTGATATTTTTCTTCAATAGATGCCCCCAGTTATTTTGGATGGAGATGCATGAGAGGAGATCGATTGTTTATTTATTTTATTTTTTATTTTGATTTTGATAAGGACTAAAGGAATTTTATTTATCTTTCTTCATTCATTTTATTTTGGATCTCCTTTTGATAAAGGATTTTTTATTTTTGACTTTTGATTGATAGTCTTATTCTTTTGCAATGACACTTATTCATCCAAGTCATCGAGGTGGATGAATGTGAATGAGTTGGATGATATGAATGGGATGGTAAGAATTTTTGATTCATGGAAAAGTTTGGGGATGCCTTCAATGGATTCCTCATGAATATTCCTTTCAACACCATTAATCCCAAAGCTATCTTATACATCCTTAACGAGTTGGAAATCATACTAGTGGCAACATTAGGAGATGCATACCCTAACCCAGGATGTTTCATACATAAGGATTGTGGAGTGGAAGGAATATGATCTTTGATTTCATCAAGATGGTCTTGATCAAATAGTGGATTACCATAGATATCTTGATCAAACATCAGATTGTCATAGACATCAAAAGGTAGGGATGAAGTGGATTGTGATGCAGATTTGATATGGAAGGCTTGTAACTCATATTCGCCAATACCCAATTCTTTGATGTTAGCCTTGATCTCTATGGGAGTGTGATAGGTGGGAAGAAATGAAGGATCAATGTATGAAGATGAGGATGGCAAGGTGTTGTTGGTAGGGTAATTATATGAAAGACCATGAACTTTTTTAAAGAATTTACTATATTGGAATGAATTTGGATTAGCATGTATAGTCACTTCAATTCCATTGTGGGGAAAACATAGGAATTTATGGAATGTGGATGGAACAATTTGCATGGAATGTATCTATGGTTGGCCAAGGAGGATGTTAGAGGGGAGATCAAGGTCTAATATTTGGCATGTGGTTTCAATTATAGTAGGTTCTACTTGGATGGGTAGCTTGATAGATCCTTTAGATTCACACTCAGTTCATCATATGGTTTTGTGGTAATCTTATTTTGGGGATTGATAGCATCATCTGAATATCCCAATTATTTTATCAAACTTAGACTACAAAGATTAAGTCCTAATCCACCATCTACAAGGACATGTTTGATTATTATTTTATGGATGTGATATTTAATATAAAGTACATGATTATTAGAGGGATTGATGGAAGTAATGTCATTAGTGGAAAAGGTGAGGGCTTGTGGGGACGATAAGTTTCCTATCATGGATTTAAATTAAACAAGATCAATATCATTAGGGACACAAGTGTCATGAAGGGGTTTTTCAAGAGGGTCCTTATTGATGGGAGATGTTTTAAGTATCTTGAGGATAGAGATTTGTGTTGGCATTTTGTTTAAGTGGTTGAGTATGGTATATTAATTTTGAGGGTGAGAGGAGGATGAAGCTCCTTGAATAGTAAGTTGATGACATTGAGTAGTAACAACACAATTAGATGCTTTGATAGTTATGGTAACTACATGAGATGGAATTTATTTGATTGTAACTATTGGTGCTTCTTCAATCATCATAAAATTGGACATGATGAAGGCGTATGACAAAGTCAATTGGAATTTTCTAAAAAATATTTTAGCAAGTTTTGGCTTCAGTGCAAGATGGTGTAGATGGATTATAACATATCTTTCAGGGGAAAATTTTTCAATTATAGGGCATGTGCAAGAACATGATGGGCCAAAAAGTGGCAATATGATGGGTATATGGCTGACGACTTTTTTTTTACCCAAAATTGATGAAACGAAAAGGGTTTTTAAAGGATATTCTCAACTTTCTACCAATATAAATTATGCTTTACTTTAAATTTAATAAGTAATTATTATTCATTTTCTATTCAAATTATGACTAAAGTCCTGATTGATAGACTAATTGAAAAACATCTATAGCTTTCAAACGGTATCACATTTTTTGAATCCAAAACATGCATCACATTCTATGTTTCACATACTATAGGATTAAAAAAAAAAAAATCAATTTCAATAAGTTTTGACCAAGTTAAGGTGGTCAGACATACGAGTTTTTAATATTTTTAAAAGTTGTAATAAAAAAATCATAATTAATTATTTACTTGGAAAAAAATTATAAAAAAATATGCATAACATTTGGAAATGAGTCCTCTACTTATATCTAAAATCTTATAAAAAAATATTATCATTTTATTGTGGTTAGGGTGGTCAGACAAACACTTACATCTTATTTTTTCCCTGAAATTTAAGTAAGTATACTCCATTGAAATTTAAAATTTTCACCAAATAAATTTCTTTCTTTTTTAAACAAACATAGTAGTTTAGAAACTAAATTCAATTTTCTATAGATTCTATTCTTACATATTTTTGAAATAATATAGATAACTTATTCAAAATTTTATGTCAAGTTGCGTAACTCTAATTTTTCTAATTTTTTTGCCACTTAAGGGCCTATTTTTTCCATGATGATCCTGCACATACCCTTTACTTAATGGCTCTCCTACTAGCCTTTTTTCTGAGACGTAAGGTGTTAGGAAAGGAGACCCACTTTCTCCATTCTTATTCATAATCATGGTTGAGGGGCTTAGCAGATTCATCTCTAGTAAGCATTATTCAGGGGTCTTTGGAAAGGGGTCCCAATTGGAGATACATGCTTAGTAGTAACTCACTCCCTTTTTGCAGATGATATCAATTTATTTGTGAAAGTAACTATTGCAGAAGCAGAGAAGATCAAGGAAGTTTTAGACAAATATACATCAGCATAGGTCAAAGGATAAATGCGTCGAAATCCAAATTTTATGTTTTTAACACTTAGGAAGAGATTGGTAAGAAAATAGTTAAAATTCTTGGCTTCCAACAAGAAAATTTACCATGCACCTATCTAGGAATTCCTTTATTCACAGGCCTAAAAAAGGAAGCATATTGGGTAAAAGTGATTGACAGATTGAAATCTAGGATATTGTTATGGAAGGCCAGATGGTTATCTCTGTCAGGAAGAATTCTCTTCGTAAAAGCAGTCTTATCCTCAATCCCCAATTATTTTCTTGCAGTCCTCAAAGCGCCAAGGTATGTAATAATAGAAATTGAGAAAATTATTAGAGGCTTTATTTGGAAAGGTAATATAGACAAACATAAGAAGGTGCCTATACGACACCGCCTCAAATGTGTAATGCCCCACCTTGCATGTGATTAGTGAATCCCTAATATGTTTTATGTGATCCTAAATAGATGGTAAGATGTATTATGGATGAAAAATAGTGTGATCATTTGATAATATTCTTGCTTATGCTACCGTGAATGTAAGACAATGTTTCGTATCCCCCATTTTATTTCAATTGAACAAGTAGTTAGATGATAATTATGTTGAAATGAATGATAAAACTTTTTTTAGGATTCATGGGCATTAACCTTGATTTAATTATGATAGATGCACATGTGAATTGTTGGATATAACTTGAAAGAGCTGGGTTTCTTGGCATATTAAATTTTGGTAAATGGTTCATCATTAATGTTATAGGAGTTTAAAATGAATTACTAAGGTGGTAAACAAAATGATGGAGTGACCATTTCATTGACTATATTCTTGTATTGGAGTAAGTGTGAATTTCCTTTGATTATAATGAATATTGAATCATTAGGTTCATTTGATGTATTAATGAGTAAATAGTTAATGGGTGAAAATTATGTGAATTGGATTAGATAATAATATGAAGAGATATATGATCTAATCATGTTGACCTTGGTAATGTGCAGGAATCAAACATGCAAATAGGAGGATAGATAAATGTTGGAATGAAATCAAATACATCTTTGAGAAGTTCTAAGTGTAGCCCTATTTGACTTAGAAGGGTTTGAGGTTTTATTATTGGTTGGGTGATTATGTTTGAGTAGAATCCAATTGTAGGACATGTGATGTGAATTTGGTTGGGGTTGGAACCCTTGGTTAAGATCAAAATTTGTATGCATCTTTTTGTGGGTTTTAAAAAGGGATTACTGAATCAATTTCCTTTGTTTTTGAACAAGAATAGACCCCTAGGACCTATACCTATGGGTTTGGAACCTTTTTTGACACATGTGACCTTGTCCTTGGAGTGTGAAAAGACCCCTCAAAAGTCCACATTCATGAATGTGACAAATTCAAAAAATGTTGGGGCTTGGGAAGAGTGACTTGTCACTCTGAACCTCCTACTCCCCAAAAGTTCTTGGAACTAGCACAAGACTCACATGTGTGAGCACTCTTGGGAAAGAGTGTAGGTTTGGAGGATCCCTATATATCTCAAGAAGATGGAAGATATGGGCATTTCCCACTTCTCCTTTTTGGAGAACTTTAGTGAAGAGGGTAGGAAGGATGAGAAGGGGAGAGGAGGAGTCTTATTGGGGGAGAGAGTGATCCAAATGGCTTGGTTGGAGGGGAAAGAGAGATAAGAGAATTTAAGTCCAGCATTTGAAGCAAGAGATAAGTTTTGCTACTTCCATCTTCCCTTGTGTAGTTGTTGTAAGAGAGTTACATGTTGTGTGGATTTTTGTTGAATATGGTCAGTGGAGAGTCTATATGTATGTTGTGTTGTTCATTCCTTTCTTAAAAAGTTTGAGAAGACCCCATTCATCATCTTGGGGTTGAAATAATTCTTGCTCAGGGGTATGGCTAGAGCCCACGAGGCTCCATGACGCCATTACGGTAGGGTGGAGAGCAAGCCAAATTCCTTTGTGTGTTTTTTTTCATGAATAGCATTCCTCAATATTGTTACAATTTTGAAAGATAGTATTCTATTGGAAAATAAAGAAAAAAAATGGAAAGAGCAAGTCCTTGTTTTGGCATGTAAAACATTGTTTCTAAGTATTACTATTAGCATTGGATTGTTGAATTGAAGGAAATGTGGTATTTTCTTCACTAAAAGGAATAATCCTATATTGACAAAATAGGTCCTCATTAAAGTTATTTCTAATATCATGGAAAGTGTTGCATATATCTCCACGAGAAAAATTACTCAATATAGTTAGTTATTGTATTATATAACAAGAAAATATTAATGGATGCATTGTTATTTGTTTAAGATCTGATATGATTTTGGTAACATAGATAATTTAGGTTCATGGTTGTGTGTGATTTTTCACTAAAAATGCATGCTCTTGAAAATAGAGGAATTTTATTGTGTAAAAGACTAGAGTATTAAGTAAACAAGACATTTCGACTGTCTTATGAGATTGAAAAATAAAACATAATGGGACCCATAACTTTGGTTAGTAAGATAAATATAGAACATGTAGTTTATTATTTGGACATAGACAAAATAAAAATAAATAAACATTAAGCTCTCAATGCTCACCTATTTATTTTGAACAACAGTGAAACATTCACATAGAAGCTGCAAGGGGATAATGGGGGTATTTTCAATGGAATTATGTGCGTGTAAGTTTCCTATCCAACATAGTCAGAGATAAACTTGGAATCTTTATTGTAGCCTATAGCCAGAAAAATGCATGGAAAACTAAATAATATTCAAGCAAGAGCATATGTGTATATGCTGATGCTCGACTTTGTAAATTCTCAAGTTTGGAGCGTAAGCCCTTGCACCACACCAGAAGTAGCCTGTGCAATAACAAACAAAGAAAATAATTAAATAACACCAAAAGGGGGAAGAAGTTATCAACCACTACACTATCAGGCACAACCATCAGTAACTCAAAAATATACTATATTATGTTCATTCCTTGCTACCGGGTTCTTTAGGAGACAAAGAAAATAGCGAATGAATAAAACAAATAATAGAGAAAATAAGGAAAACGGAGAAGAAGCCTTGGGGATTATATGCGATCACAACATTTCCCAAAAATGCCCCCTTCCCCAATGTTTCACTAGGAGCTCTCCCAATAAACAGAAAAAGAATATATCATACAACAAACAGCTCAAGTTAAACAATAATTTAACCAAGAAAATTTTAGCGATTGGGTTAGAGTATATTGAATATTATAAAAAGCCACAAAACTTTCATGAGGAATTTAACGCTTTCACATCACCGTTCAACATTGTAAACGTTAGGTTAATAGTTGCCTCCCTCAGTGTTGGTTGCTCTAACAGAAAAAATTTATTTGTATTGCTATTCAAGCCCATAGAGAGGCCAACAGTATTTTCAGTTGCATCCTTTGATAGATAATTATTATCAATTGGGTAGTTACAGGAGCAATGCCAAGACCGACATACATACTATTGAGTCGTCTATTTGTACTCCCCTCCATTTACACCGATCAAGTGACTACTAAATGACCATCACATCTGAACCACTTAGCTCTAATGCTCTGTAAACTGCTATATTAGCTAAGGGGGCTCTGAAAAGACATGACAAATATGAGTCAGTGGTTGAATGTAGACAGTGGACCATGAGTTAGTAGCTAAGGAAAGCATGGAAAAGAGGGTGATGGGATAGACTATTCTGCACTCCCCTGCCTCATAAATCATATAGTATTTAAGCCTGCAAAAGTAGTACTCCTGGTTGCACAGAAATGTCTTAGCTCAGTCATAAATCTAATAGCTTTGATAGGCTAATGCTTCTTTGCATTTACTTGCTGCACTGCCAATACACAATAGTTGCATTAAGGACATTCCTTCTTGTATTTTGTTGTACAATCAACCTCCCAGTCTCTATGCGCAGTTTGTATTTTGCTATACAATCAACCTCCCGGTCTCTATGCGTAGTAAAGAAAATTAACAGTATGTTAAGGCAACATTAATATTCTTATTTGTTTGCTAATGCTTTAATTTTACTCAGGTGGAATTACAAACATTAGTTAGTATTACTATGATATCTAATATCAATATATCACTTATTTTATTGATAATGATAATACCATGGTCAATCTGGAATTCATTAACATTGGAGGGATTAAATTCATTGGTAACAAATTATTTACTTGGTTTAGTGAAAATAATGTCAATTAATGGTAAATATAATTGACCCAGAAATAGAAATTTGATTAGCAACAACGTTGTTTAGTGTTGGATAGAGGAAGCACAGAAAAATAAAATAAGATAAAATAATGAGCAGGGTAGGTTGGGCTTTACTGTTAATAAAACTGAGGACTCAATACCCACCTCACAGCAAAAACGCATCAATTTTGTTAATTGTATTATCTTTCTTATGTATAAAGAAACATTATTATTTGTAATACATTTAACTTTGGTGTGATTCATCAATGGAGTATGTAACGCACAAACTCAAGGACAATAACACAATAATTACAGCAAATTTTTTTAAAAATAAAAAATAAACATAACATACATGTAATACACATTAATTCATAACATGAATTTCATTAAATAGATTCATTAACACATACATCCCTTGGGGTACACGAAGAGTCATTACGCAACTTAGATCCATACAACATCAATAAAGAATAAAATCCAAAGATATAAAGTAAACAATAACAAATATAACACATTCATATTTAAGCATTGATAAGAAACCATTTGGGTACGATTGAATAACAGCTACCATGGTCAATATCCACACCAAGTTTAACATTTCATTACAGACAATGTTTAAGAAGTACAATGATACAAGAGTGTTCCAAACATGAATGGAAACCATACACAAGATACCATGATACAAATGAATAGATGAATACAAGTATCATAACTGGCTCCAAGATAGATACAACTCTGGAGTCGCTGCAATAGCACCAATCCGCACCTCTCGATCCTCGACTAGGGACCCAATGGGGTGCTTAGCACGTTCCACCCCACCATGTGAGTCCGAAGACCCACCCCCCGTGCTAGGAGCTAACAAGAAAGAGACCTCAACCAAGAACATCCAAACATGGAACCACAAGACTCAACAACATACCAAGGTATCATAACACTCAGGAATTAAAATGACATAATCAACCACATCCAGGAGTCATAAATCTCATCACATAAATCAAAACAATAGCTAGTAAACAAGGAACCAAAAGAAGATCATAAAACACTTTCAAATCAAGTTGAATTAAAAACCATATCACAATTCAGAAACGCAATGATACAATACAATAACATCATATCACAGTACCATAAGAGTACAAGGTCAAAACCCAAACATCCACAAGATTTATACAAGACCAAAGAATACACCAAAGATCAAATAGGGTAAAACCATAAATCAATTCAAAACAACTATGTTTCATCAATTCAAGACAAAGACCCACTTCCAGAGGATTTCCAAAGAAACAACATAATAAGGAGTGTTAGAGGAGAGTGTCATCGCATGGCTTAACATGGATTATCCAGACTACCTACTATCGCAAGGTGCCGCCTCCGTCTACTGACGAATTATCCAGACAATCCAGGCTAGGAGCCGCCTCCATCTATGGTTATCCAGACTACCTATCTCAAGGAGCCGCTCCATAGGGTTGCTCATGCGGAACCGTTAACCTTTCATGAAGACAAGGTAACGATCTTGCCAACCACGGCCTTCTCAATCCCCTTTAGTCTGTGGTAGCACTCAAAGGCGGATGAGGCATCAATTATCTTTTTAATGTGATTCTACCCACCCCCTAGTTAATTATTTAAATTATCACTTATTAATTTCACTCTAACGAGGGCTATCCTGGCGCCCCTTTGTGCGCCGACCACCCACTTAGAGCCACTCTCACTCCAGACACTCAAAACATAAAAACCAAATCCAAGGGTTGTACACCATAACAAGTACATTAGATCACAATAGAGAAGCATGCAAGGCATTACCCATCTTGCCATAAATACATAATCAAAATCTCAACGATTTATGTACAACCCTTTCAAAAACATGAAACCAAAACACTTGCCACAACAAGGGCACATAAAAGGAGGAACATTAACCAATAGTAAAATAAACCTCCGGAAGATTCTCATAAAGTTACACTAGGGTTTCCCCATGAAAATATGACAACAATAAAAGCAAAACCTTGAAGAACCAAATGCGATTCAAATATAGCGAGAGAATCCATCAAAATAAGATCAACAACTCCAACAACAACTTCAACAACTTCGATACGAACTAATTCGAGAATCCAAGGGAAACCTCTATTTTCTCCTCTCGGAATACCCATAATTCAAAGAACTTTTCAATTGACTCATTAACAACTCAAGCAAAATCATCAATCATGACAAAGATAACATTAACTGATTTACCACTTAGGGCAAAGAGCAAAAGAACACATACGGGTTTCCAACGAATAGCAACATAAATAAAATGAGATAAAATCTCCAACTCAAAATCAACTCACGAAACTTCACATTGAAAGGGTCTATCAAAACAATCCATAAACCACACATTCAAATACAATATAACCATTCATTCAATAAGAAGTAACTCGAAGCAATCTAATAAGAACATTATTTTAAAGATCAATCATTTCCAACATTTAAGGACCGCACAATATTGTGAAGTGAAGATAAAATCTAATGTTTTAAGCCACAAGACACTAATTCTCAAGCATACTCTTCCAACACAAATTAAAACAATCATGAACAATAATACGGGTTCCCATTTTACACACATAATTACATACAAGGACCATTAGACACATCAACCTTGAAGAACACTATCTTAAAACACTTACAATGAACAGGCCATCGAGACATCTCCATAAATATCCCACAAATAACACCCATCTTAAAACAATTACATAACACTTAAACCAATAACCAAAACACTTTGTTTAAAACAACAATCACTCACACCTTATAACCATAAAGACATTCCTTTAATTTAGGCATTATTTCAACGTTCTTATCACTTACTTTAAGGTATCCACTTAATTTAATTAAAAGAGTGTTTACTACAAATAATTATATTTAAAATAACTATAGCGTTTATAAGATAACCATCTCCATGGACTGCAACTTGATTCTTCTAATAACAAAATATTTATACTTTCATTATATTCCATAATCATCTAATTTTACTTACGCAGAGCAAGCACATACAAAACTCTACTTTTCACTATTTCTAATTTAACCAAAGTAAGAATAAACTAATCTATCAATGTTACACAATAAGTTCACATAGGCAAAATGTATTCTTTCATTAAAACCCTATATATATGCATTAATATATTTTCTTTTAAACTTAATTTACTTCAATTCACTTATTTAACTAAATTTCTATAAAAATAAGCAATTATTTATTTCAAATTAAAGAGGAAGATATTTATTATTCCAAAGTTACCCAAATAAATACTAACTATTAACATAAGGAAACTCTCTTTCTAATCACTTTACTAACCTACTCAATAACTTAACTACCTAATAATTCTAATTTTCTAACTCCTATAAAAAGAATCATTTTCTGAATATAAACACATTAATTACAAAGTCTTAAGGAATAATTCCATATAAATCGATTTACTTTAACTAAATACACAGTTCATTTATCTACAACAAAATTAAATACCTAATTCAATAATGTTTATTCCGTTAAAATCCTTGGTTAAATAATATTTTACTAAACAACCTATCGAAATAACCATTTTTACTTTAATTATTTACCCAATTCTTTTATTTTCTAAAGCGAATTCAATACTTCATTTACAAATCAACTATCTAATTAAAATTCTTTATCACCTTTTATTACTTCACTTACCATAAAATAAAATTACACTTTTACTTAACTCACTATCTTACTGAACATTCTAACACTCGATTCATATTTTACTTTTACACCACGATAAAATCATAAACAAAACAATTAAAGAAATTATTCATGTTTTATAAACATATTATATAAATAAGAACCATTTTCTTTTGAATAATACTCATCATACAAATCTACTTATATATTGAAATATCCTCATAAATTCTAAATATAAAAGACTACCTTCACTCAAATATTTTAACCTAATTATGTATCTATACTTGTTTATATAACCATACACATATAAAAGAATAATAATAAAAAAGGTATAAATTCAAAATAAAAAAGTCACTCATATATGCAGTTGGGAATTCAAATGCCATAACTGAGACAGGTTGACAAGGAAATCAGAGAGCCTAATTAATTCTGTACAATGTTTCAACTCTAATTGTTGTGACACTGCCAAGGGTTTCAGAGTGACTATTTAATTTACTATACTTTTGCAAGTCTAACGTTGCAGCTGTGATAATTTTGCCTATATTTTATTGCATATTCACACACATACATAAAGATACATAAAATCAAAATTAAAAAGTAAAACTATTTTAACACAGAATTATACCAACTTACAACAGAGTATCGATTATTCCAGCCAGATTCAAATCTATCCATTTCTAAATTAGAACTTGTTTATTATCAAGTAAGAACAAATATATATATTCATATCTATCAATTTATACATACACACACACACACACACATATATATATATACTCAGAATTTATCAACACAAGAATAAAGAATGGTTTCAACAAATTAATAATTTTAAATCTGAATATTATACTGTTGATGTAAAGAAAACATACACTTACAACTATGTCTACTGGCACCTACTTGTATATATTTCCTATTGTAAATAATCTTATTCACAGATATTTTATTTGTATATATATATATATATATATATATTTCTTTATTCCCTTATTTATATTGTCTTC
>VDFB02331848.1:0-15328 GCA_007258455.2 Sequoia sempervirens | reverse complement strand
TCTTTCACCACAAAAAGTTTGTGAAGAAAATGTCTGATTGGGTGGCCAGTAGTTGTACAAAAAAAATCTGGTTCTAGAATATCTCATTTTTATCAGCTTAACAAAACCAAAATATATAAAATAAACATTAGAGTTGAAGAGGCTTACAAGGATCTAAGAGACTAGAAATAATAATGGAGAAATGGAGGACCCATTGAATACTTTATGCTCTGTTAATGGCTGTAACTTTCCTTCATAAGTTTATAATTGAATGAAAAACATTCCAGTAGAATAGTACATGCTGAAAATGGAGATTAAGCATTGAATATCTAGAAAAGATAAAGTAGATTAAGCACTAAATATTTAAGAAAAGATCTTGACCATTGATTGGTGCATTTAAATATTGTTATTTTTAGTTCATTTTCCTTCAACTTTAGCAGATTTTATAGCATACAAACTCTTGAAGCTTTTTATATGGGTACGGTTATGAAAAACCTAGTCATATATATATTTTTTTAAAGTCATATATATTTTATATATAATATATATTTATATCTAATATATGTGCATACATTTATGTTTCAAAGGCTGCAACCATCACATTTTTACACGGTGACTGCAGGTTTAAGTTTTATTTCAAATATTTTAAAAGAAATATGGCTTGTGTTAGCCGGCGCCACAAGGGTAATTTGGGGGAAAGGCCCCTTCAACATTTCAAATTTGCTCTATTCATAAACAAAACAATACACCAGTTTTCACTAATCTACAGTTTGATTTTAATACAATATATATATATTATATGTAAATACAGTGTATATTTATACATGCATTTAAATATATAATTTATTCACAATTTGGACAAGATATCAACTCAAATATTCACACAGAAAACCCCAACTTGGGCATAATTTTTTTCAATACAAAGAGGCTAATATGTTTATATAAATGATTGGAGTGATTGTACAAATTTCACAGCTATACCAGTAAATTTTGCATGGCAAGGACTTCAAGTACAAAGATAATACACAATAGTTTTCAAAAATAATTTAGTCTTTTAACAATGCAAACAATCCTTCACTTTGAAAATTAAATGCATTGAAAGAGATTTAAAAACCTGGAAAATTTGCCTCCAATTGAAATCCCCTTCTTCATCTTCTTCTCCTGTCCTTGTCTCCCTTCGAATTTGATTTTGAAGAATCTTTCCCTAAATTTTTCTTGCCTCCTCTTAAAGAAAATACCAAATTCTCCGTTCAACCGCCCTAACTCCTCTTTCTCCTCCGTAAAAGATTTTCAACAATAACTAATTTTTTTATTTACCCACTTTAATTTATTATTACTTTATGTATTTATTTATTGAATTTCAACCAACAAATTCTTATGTTTTAAATTACTTCCACTTAACTCTAAATTTTAACTAAAACAAATTTTCATAAATAATTAACTTTTAATTAAAATATAATTGAATACATATTTTTACTGTAATTTATTTAAACTTAAGTACAATTTTAATATTTATTCTTCTCTAATATTTTCTTACTTTTAGATTTATTAATTGAATTTAATCATTAAATGATAATTACTTTTCCTCATCAAATTTGATTACTTTCAATAACTAACTCCCAAGATAATTAAATTAACATTTATTATTGAATCTAATTATTTATTTAATTCCAAATAAAACAAGTAACCTTATAATTAAATTAACTTAATTAATCAACTCCAAGCGTATTATTAGTGTTATCTCATAATCTTAAAATTAAATTAAATAATAAAATCACCACATCATCATGACATTACTAACAACAACTTACTTAACATCAACGACGACCGAAACGGAGGGCACTACATCCTCCCCCCCTAGGCTTCAACTTACTCCTGGAAGTTGAGCTCAAGCATAGACCATAAACTAACAATAATATTAACAAACATAAGCACATCAACACCACAAGTCAAATCATCAATTAAACATCATCAAGTAAGCAACGAAAATTAAACAAACCAAAATAAGGAAATGATACCAAAATGATAATAGTAACGGGGTCGTAACCAAACTAATTTTCCAAATACTAGGACGGAGTGGACAAACTAAGTCGAGGAAACTTTCTTGTCAGCTCCTATGTTCAATGTCAAGCCCATTGGGTGTTTATGATGCTCGCCCAGTCCTGACAATGCAAGTGGAATCGAGATTTAATTCCTACAATCCTGCATGAAAACAAATGTTGTGCACGATACATATATATCACTAATACATTGTGAGAGGAAATCCCAGCATAGTAGGGCACTCGCGAGCGAGTGATACCACACTGTCCCTCCCACTAACCACACATAATAATCAAAATAATTCTAATAACTCGTAAATAGTTTGCTTCTTACTAGTTAAACAATATTCTCATAAGGATGCTAACCATAAACCTAATCCATCTACTATATCACAATGAATTACTACTTGACATTATAAGTACCTATACCTACATATTACAATTACATTACCTTCATCACTATGCTTTCTGAAGCCAACCTCGTGTAAATCAAAAGCTAACATAGAACATTGCACATTAGTACCAATAATTCAAGTTGCATTTAACCTCAAGATACTATATTCTGCTAAAAATCATAGAATAATTATCCACCAAACCTCATATTTTCGTTAAAATTCATAATTTTCACACAAAGAACTCCACATTAACCTTTATTCACACCAAATCTCATATCAATTTCAATAAAATTTTACACCTTCACAGATTCACAAAAAACATCATTCATCACTCAAAGACAACAAAATTGCAGATTCCACACACACTTGATACAATCACACACATAAAACACATCACCAAGACACACTTCACACTAAAACTCAAGGGTCCCTAGAGCATCCCCGACAGAAAGGATATCGGTGCATTGCGCACTACACCGCGGGTCCTATCCTTTCAATCAGTTTCCTGCACCATCGACCCAACACCGGTTAACAAAAGAGACTCAGGTTCACAACATGGACAACAGAGAAGTGGAACTCAAGACGCACGGGTCTAAGCACAAGGTTACATAGTGAGCACATAGTGCCTAGTGTATGAACCTATGCTCTGATACCAATGTTGTAACGCCCCGCCGTGCGAACCCCAAAGGACATTAACATAATAATTACGGCACAATTTTTTTTTAAATGCACATAACATACATGTAATACCCATTAAGTCATAACATGAATTTCATTTAAGTAAACTCACTAACACAAACATCCTTTGGGGTACACGAAGAGTCATTACACAACTTAGATCCATACAACATCAATAAAGAATAGAATCCAAAGATATAAAGTAAACAATAACAAATATAACACATACATTCATATTTAAGCATTAAATGTCCATTTTGGGCACGATTGAATAACAGCCACCATGGTCATTAATCCACACCAAGTTTAACATTTCCATTATCGCATAAATGCGTTTAAGAAGCAATAGATACAAGAGGAAATTCCCGCAAAACGGAATGGAAACCATACACAAGAATCCCGCGATGAAATGGAGATAACATACAAGATTACAATCACTCCAAAAATAGATACAACTCCTCGAGCGGCTGCAACATCAATCAAGACTCCTCTCGATCCTCGACCGGGACCTTAATGGGGTGCTTTAGCATGCCCACCTGACCATGTGAGTCCAAGACCCACCAGCAAGGAGCTAACAAGAAAGAGACCTCAACCAAGAGCATCCAAACATGGAACCACAAGACTCAACAACATACCCAGGTATCATAACACTCAGGAATTAAAATGACATAATCAACCACATCCAGGAGTCATAAATCTCATCACACAAATCAAAACAATAGCTAGTAAACAAGGAACCAAAAGAAGATCATAAAACACTTTCAAATCAAGTTGAATTAAAAACCATATCACAATTCAGAAACGCAATGATACAATACAATAACATCATATCACAATACCATAAGAGTACAAGGTCATAAGTCAAATATCAATGAGATCATACAAGACCACAAAGTACACCAAAGATAAAATAGGGTAAAACCATAAATCAATTCAAAACAACTATATTTCATCAATACAAGACAAAGAACCACTTCCAGAGGATTTCCAAAGAAACAACATAATAAGGAGTGTTAGAGGAGAGTGTCATCGCATGGCTTACATGGATTATCCAGACTACCACTAACGCTAGTGGTGCCGCCCGGCTTCATCATTTTAATTATCCGCATTAATCAGCTATAGGAGCTTCCATCTAAGGCTATTCAGACTTACTCCTTGTATCTCGGGCGAGCCGCCCATAGGGTTGTTTCATGCGAACCAAGGTCTTCTTCATGAAGACAAGGTAACGACTTTGCCAACCACTCTCTCAATCCCTTTAGTCTCAGGTAGTAGTACCCCAGCCATGATGAGGCATCAATTATCTTTTTAATGTGATTCTACCCACCCCATAGTTAATTATTTAAATTATCACTTATTAATTTCACTCTAACGAGGGCTATCCTGGCGCCCCTTTGTGCGCTGACCACCCACTTAGAGCCACTCTCACTCCAGACACTCAAAACATAAAAACCAAATCCAAGGGTTGTACACCATAACAAGTACATTAGATCACAATAGAGAAGCATGCAAGGCATTACCCATCTTGCCATAAATACATAATCAAAATCTCAACGATTTATGTACAACCCTTTCAAAAACATGAAACCAAAACACTTGCCACAACAAGGGCACATAAAAGGAGGAACATTAACCAATAGTAAAATAAACCTCCGGAAGATTCTCATAAAGGTACACTAGGGTTTCCCCATGAAAATATGACAACAATAAAAGCAAAACCTTGAAGAACCAAATGCAATTCAAATATAGCGAGAGAATCCATCAAAATAAGATCAACAACTCCAACAACAACTTCAACAACTTCGATACGAACTAATTCGAGAATCCAAGGGAAACCTCTATTTTCTCCTCTCGTAATACCCATAATTCAAAGAACTTTTCAATTGACTCATTAACAACTCAAGCAAAATCATCAATCATGACAAAGATAACATTAACTGATTTACCACTTAGGGCAAAGAGCAAAAGAACACATACGGGTTTCCAACGAATAGCAACATAAATAAAATGAGATAAAATCTCCAACTCAAAATCAACTCACGAAACTTCACATTGAAAGGGTCTCTCAAAACAATCCATAAACCACACATTCAAATACAATATAACCATTCATTCAATAAGAAGTAACTTGAAGCAATCTAATAAGAACATTATTTTAAAGATCAATCATTTCCAACATTTAAGGACCACACAATATTGTGAAGTGAAGATAAAATCTAATGTTTTAAGCCACAAGACACTAATTCTCAAGCATACTCTTCCAACACAAATTAAAACAATCATGAACAATAATACGGGTTCCCATTTTACACACATAATTACATACAAGGACCATTAGACACATCAACCTTGAAGAACACTATCTTAAAACACTTACAATGAATAGGCCATGGAGACATCTCCATAAATATCCCACAAATAACACCCATCTTAAAACAATTACATAACACTTAAACCAATAACCAAAACACTTTGTTTAAAACAACAATCACTCACACCTTATAACCATAAAGACATTCCTTTAATTTAGGCATTATTTCAACGTTCTTATCACTTACTTTAAGGTATCCACTTAATTTAATTAAAAGAGTGTTTACTACAAATAATTATATTTAAAATAACTATAGCGTTTATAAGATAACCATCTCCATGGACTGCAACTTGATTCTTCTAATAACAAAATATTTATACTTTCATTATATTCCATAATCATCTAATTTTACTTACGCAGAGCAAGCACATACAAAACTCTACTTTTCACTATTTCTAATTTAACCAAAGTAAGAATAAACTAATCTATCAATGTTACACAATAAGTTCACATAGGCAAAATGTATTCTTTCATTAAAACCCTATATATATGCATTAATATATTTTCTTTTAAACTTAATTTACTTCAATTCACTTATTTAACTAAATTTCTATAAAAATAAGCAATTATTTATTTCAAATTAAAGAGGAAGATATTTATTATTCCAAAGTTACCCAAATAAATACTAACTATTAACATAAGGAAACTCTTTTTCTAATCACTTTACTAACCTACTCAGTAACTTAACTACCTAATAATTCTAATTTTCTAACTCCTATAAATAAATCATTTTCTAAATATAAACACATTAATTACAAAGTCTTAAGGAATAATTCCATATAAATCGATTTACTTTAACTAAATACACAGTTCATTTATCTACAGCAAAATTAAATACCTAATTCATTAATGTTTATTCGGTTAAAATCCTTGGTTAAATAATATTTTACTAAACAACCTATCAAAATAACCATTTTTACTTTAATTATTTACCCAATTCTTTTATTTTCTAAAGCGAATTCAATACTTCATTTACAAATCAACTATCTAATTAAAATTCTTTATCACCTTTTATTACTTCACTTACCATAAAATAAAATTACACTTTTACTTAACTCACTATCTTACCGAACATTCTAACACTCGATTCATATTTTACTTTTACACCACGATAAAATCATAAACAAAACAATTAAAGAAATTATTCATGTTTTATAAACATATTATATAAATAAGAACCATTTTCTTTTGAATAATACTCATCATACAAATCTACTTATATATTGAAATATCCTCATAAATTCTAAATATAAAAGACTACCTTCACTCAAATATTTTAACCTAATTATGTATCTATACTTGTTTATATAACCATATGCATATAAAAGAATAATAATAAAAAAGGTATAAATTCAAAATAAAAAAGTCACTCATATATGCAGTTGGGAATTCAAATGCCATAACTGAGACAGGTTGACAAAGAAATCAGAGAGGCTAATTAATTCTGTACAATGTTTCAACTCTAATTGCTGTGACACTGCCAAGGGTTTCAGAGTGACTATTTAATTTACTATACTTTTGCAAGTCTAACGTTGCAGCTGTGATAATTTTGCCTATATTTTATTGCATATTCACACACATACATAAAGATACATAAAATCAAAATTAAAAAGTAAAACTATTTTAACACAGAATTATACCAACTTACAACAGAGTATCGATTATTCCAGCCAGATTCAAATCTATCCATTTCTAAATTAGAACTTGTTTATTATCAAGTAAGAACAAATATATATATTCATATCTATCAATTTATACATACACACACACACACACATATATATATATATACTCAGAATTTATCAACACAAGAATAAAGAATGGTTTCAACAAATTAATAATTTTAAATCTGAATATTATACTGTTGATGTAAAGAAAACATACACTTACAACTATGTCTACTGGCACCTACTTGTATATATTTCCTATTGTAAATAATCTTATTCACAGATATTTTATTTGTATATATATATATATATATATATTTCTTTATTCCCTTATTTATATTGTCTTCCAACCTGACAAAGAAATCTCCAGAGAATAAAGAAGCAGCAAAATCAAAGATCTTTCACCACAAAAAGTTTGTGAAGAAAATGTCTGATTGGGTGGCCAGTAGTTGTACAAAAAAAATCTGGTTCTAGAATATCTCATTTTTATCAGCTTAACAAAACCAAAATATATAAAATAAACATTAGAGTTGAAGAGGCTTACAAGGATCTAAGAGACTAGAAATAATAATGGAGAAATGGAGGACCCATTGAATACTTTATGCTCTGTTAATGGCTGTAACTTTCCTTCATAAGTTTATAATTGAATGAAAAACATTCCAGTAGAATAGTACATGCTGAAAATGGAGATTAAGCATTGAATATCTAGAAAAGATAAAGTAGATTAAGCACTAAATATTTAAGAAAAGATCTTGACCATTGATTGGTGCATTTAAATATTGTTATTTTTAGTTCATTTTCCTTCAACTTTAGCGGATTTTATAGCATACAAACTCTTGAAGCTTTTTATATGGGTACGGTTATGAAAAACCCAGTCATATATATATTTTTTTAAAGTCATATATATTTTATATATAATATATATTTATATCTAATATATGTGCATACATTTATGTTTCAAAGGCTGCAACCATCACATTTTTACACGGTGACTGCAGGTTTAAGTTTTATTTCAAATATTTTAAAAGAAATATGGCTTGTGTTAGCCGGCGCCACAAGGGTAATTTGGGGGAAAGGCCCCTTCAACATTTCAAATTTGCTCTATTCATAAACAAAACAATACACCAGTTTTCACTAATCTACAGTTTGATTTTAATACAATATATATATATATATATATATATTATATGTAAATACAGTGTATATTTATACATGCATTTAAATATATAATTTATTCACAATTTGGACAAGATATCAACTCAAATATTCACACAGAAAACCCCAACTTGGGCATAAATTTTTTTCAATATAGAGAGGCTAATATGTTTATATAAATGATTGGAGTGATTGTACAAATTTCACAGCTATACCAGTAAATTTTGCATGGCAAGGACTTCAAGTACACAGATAATACACAATAGTTTTCAAAAATAATTTAGTCTTTTAACAATGCAAACAATCCTTCACTTTGAAAATTAAATGCATTGAAAGAGATTTAAAAACCTGGAAAATTTGCCTCCAATTGAAATCCCCTTCTTCATCTTCTTCTCCCGTCCTTGTCTCCCTTCGAATTTGATTTTGAAGAATCTTTCCCTAAATTTTTCTTGCCTCCTCTTAAAGAAAATACCAAATTCTCCGTTCAACCGCCCTAACTCCTCTTTCTCCTCCGTAAAAGATTTTCAAAAATAACTAATTTTTTTATTTACCCACTTTAATTTATTATTACTTTATGTATTTATTTATTGAATTTCAACCAACAAATTCTTATGTTTTAAATTACTTCCACTTAACTCTAAATTTTAACTAAAACAAATTTTCATAAATAATTAACTTTTAATTAAAATATAATTGAATACATATTTTTACTGTAATTTATTTAAACTTAAGTACAATTTTAATATTTATTCTTCTCTAATATTTTCTTACTTTTAGATTTATTAATTGAATTTAATCATTAAATGATAATTACTTTTCCTCATCAAATTCGATTACTTTCAATAACTAACTCCCAAGATAATTAAATTAACATTTATTATTGAATCTAATTATTTATTTAATTCCAAATAAAACAAGTAACCTTATAATTAAATTAACTTAATTAATCAACTCCAAGCGTATTATTAGTGTTATCTCATAATCTTAAAATTAAATTAAATAATAAAATCACCACATCATCATGACATTACTAACAACAACTTACTTAACATCAACTAATTTTAATCAAACGGAGGGCTACAGAAAATACAAATGTAAAATGTGCAGATCCAAAAAAAAAAAAAGTTTTGAAACCGATGAAATGTTAAAATAGTAGCATAGAAGTGATTAGAGTTGTCCCTAAAATCAGCGAATGTCATTGAATAAAATTTTAAATCGTATTATTATCTTTTTTAGGAATGCATCCCACCACTTAGACCCCAACCGTATTAAAAAAGAAAAGTCAAATAGATAAATTTAGTGCTTGGAAGGTAAATCTTTCTCCATGTGAGACACCACGTTTTTTTCTCAAGGAGCTATTCTTAAATATGATCCCATTTAATAGGGAATGTCTTGCACTTTACCGTGAAGGGATGGATTTTAAAAAAAAAAAAAAAAGTAATAAAGTTTAAATATGAATGTATTCCCACATTTTTAGGAGAAGATCCTTTTAATTTTATATGTGAAAATATGTAAGGAAAAAAAAAGGGGGTCCACGTATTAGTAGGGAACTCTTAAAAGGGATAGTTTCTCTTTGTTTATTTTCCTTCTTCCTTCATTGGAAAAATAATAAAATGTAAATATAAAAGGGTAGTGACAGGTCTAAAAAGTACTTTTAAAAAGAGGGGAGGCTACTTTTAGTTATTATTATTTTTATCTATTTAAATTCCTTTTAAAATTATTTAAATTTAATTTTGAATGAATTAGAGTTATATATATATATATATTTATTTAGCGTGCATAAATAATTAAATTATTGATAATTAATATATAACTTAATTAATTAATTAATTAATTTAATAGTTAATGTAAATTATAAGCATTCTATTCATTCTTGTTTTTTTCTATTTTCAAAATGAAATGTTGAAGGTGGATTTCTTGTATATGGTCACGATGTCATAAGAAGGGTAGGGTTAGCAAGTAAAATATGGTTTCATCAACTAAACCTTACAATTAATAGTAAATCAATTTGATAATATTATATGATTCTCCCATGTGAGAATCCATTCCTTGGGGGTCCAACAAGGACATTAACTTTCACACAAAAGTGAGCATCAACTTTTGACAAGTAGTTAAGAGTCTAGTAAACCCTATGTTTGGAGTCAGCTCAAAATCGTTTCTTTTTCTCACCCCACTCTCCGGCAATGTGTTAGAGACAAAGTTGCATGAGTTAACGTCACCTGAAGCGCATTGTATGTACCGTGCTCATGTAAGGTTGCTATTTTGCATTGTTAAAAAAAAAGAAGTTGGGTTTTCTAGCGTTAAAAAAAATGGGCATAACAGTGCCTTTCATATCCTTAGAGGGAATGGTGCAAGAAAAATGTCAAGGAGGGACTAAAATTCACAACCTAGCATACAGGAATAAAGAATTAAGAGAAAAAATTGTTTGGAAGATGTATGTGAATCCAAAAGCTAAATGGAGTAGAATCTTGCAAGCAAAGTACTTGGAAAACTGAGATCCTTCAATAATTCTCACTATCTCTAATCCCCCGAAAGGATCAACTATGTGGAATTTCTTGTTATCATGTAGGAAACTAATCAAAACATACATCTCATGGGAGGTAAACAATGGGAAAATCATAAAACTTTGGAGTGATTCTTTGAATGGGAACCCTCCTTTGCAACATAATCCTGATTTATCTCATATAATGGAAGTTCTAAAATAGTCATGGGTATGTGCAGGATCATGATGGGCCAAAAAGTGGCAATATCATGGGTATTTGTAGCCTGTATGTGGTTGACGACTATATTTTTACCCAAAATTGATGAAATGAAAAGTGTTTTTAAAGGAGTTTCTCAAATTTCCACCAATATAAATTATGCTTTTACTTTGGATTTAATAAATAATTATTATCTTTTCTATTTGAATTATGACTAAAGTCCCAATTGATATCATTGAAATTTTTTATTGTTTTCAATGGTATCACATTTTTTAATCCAAAACATGAGTCACATTCTATGCTTCGCACACTATAAGATTAAAAAAGAAATTTCATGAAGTTTGACCAAGTTAAGGCGTTAGACATACGATTTAATATTTTTAAAAGTTGCAATAAAAAAATCATAATTAATTATTTACTTGGAAAAAATTTACAAAAAAATATGCATCACATCTAACATGAGTCCCTCTACTTATATCTAAAAATATTATAAAAAATGTTATCATTTTATTGTGGTTAGGTGGTCGATGACACCTACTTATTTTTTTCCCTCAAAATGTAAGTACTCATCAAGATTAAAATTTTAATTTTTCACCAAATAGATTTAAAAAAAAAACTTGTAGTTTAGAAACTACATTCAATTTGATACAGATTCTATTCTTACATATTTTTGAAATAATATAGATAACTTATTCAAATTTTTACGTCAAGTTGCCTAACTCTAATTTTTCTAAATTTTTGCCACTTAAGGGCCTGTTTTTATCATGATGATCCTACACATACCCTCATGGGGGAATTTTTTTTTAGATTATGTCTAGTCAATGGAGGCTTTGTTAGGATAAGTGATTTGAAAAACTGTTTGAAATTCTTCTCTTTCCTCACAGTAGTGTAACAGGCTACAAAAAAATTTGAATCAACATGTGGTTTTCCTCTCTTCAAAACTAGATAGACTTGTATGGGCATCATCAAGTGATGGTAACTACATAATAAAGCAAGGTTACAAGGACTTATGTCAGAAACTAGGCCAACTTGCTCCACAAAGGGCATATTCTTTCTATTGGGATAGAAAAACCTTACCAAAAGTAGGGAGTTTTGCTTTGTTGGCATTAAGGAAGAGGATTTTAACAAGTGATCAACTATTAAAGTTAAATATAGCAGATCCTTTTAACTGTTCATTATGCAATGAAACACAAGACAAAGTAGATCACTTGTTTGTCAGATGTAACTTTGTACAACAATGTTGGTCTTTTGTTTTGAACAAACTTAATTTTTTCATAGCTTTACCAAATTATTTATGGGATTTGTTCCAAAGTTGGCTGGTTCTATTCAAATCTTCCTTTTTTGCATGCATATGGCAAGTAACAACATCCCTAGTAATATGGAACATATGGTGCGAGCATAACCTACGCATCTTCAGAAAATTAGCTTCATCGGTGGAATCAGTAAATGAAAAAATTGAAAAGGAAATCTCTAAATTAGTCAATGCAAGTGTCCAAAAGAATAAGGGTCTAAATTTAGTCTTCACAAGTTGGGATGGTTTGATCCTAAATAACTGGAAGATTTTAAAATTGCCATTTCCAGGTAGTCTTCTAAAACCAAGAGACACAAAAATGGACAAGAAGCATATTAGATAGAAGTCCCCCCAAGATGATTTCATAAAAAATATTTTTTATGGGGCTTCAAGAGGAAACCAAGGGGAATCAGGAGTAGGTGTCTATTTAAGAGATTAAAGGGGAAATCTAATTGCAATTAGCTCAAATCATCTCTCAAAGGGGTTGAACAATCTTAGAGAATCAAAAGCACTAGTGATAGGCTTAGAAATTGCATTGAAGCTTGGCATTAAAAGGTTGCACATTGAAGGTGATTCTTTGGTAATTATCAATGCTTATAAAGAAAAAAGCATACAAAAATGGAATCTGTTGTATGTTCTTAAAAGAGCCTAGGTTTTGATGGATAAGTTCAAAAATTATCAGATCACTCATACATATTGGGAAGGCAACAAGTTAATAGACTTCTTAGCAAACATGGGGTGCAATAATCAAGAAGTTTGTTTAGGCTTCAACAGAAAATGAGGTTTTTAGAAAAAAATTCTTATATAAAATTTTCATAATAAAAAAGGAGGGGGGAGTGGAATAGAAAGCATGATTAATTCTCAAAATTTTTGCAACATGCAGTATTTTTGAGCAAAGCCTACTCTAATAATGAAGTTGATGTCAATGGATTTTTCCATATGGGATAAATTTTTGTCTTGTTTGGCTGGTGAAGAACTTGAAGTTATGATTGCCTGTGATGTTGGAAAAAGTACTTTGCAATCTCCAAGATTTCATACCTCCTCCTAACATTTTGCTATGATTTTCTAGCAGGCAAGATTAAAAAGTGATGATTGCTTCCGTCATCCCATAATTGTGTAAATTTCTTTCTTGGTTGGCAAGGTTAATGTGTAATGATTAACCTCACTCGAATGGTGTACCAAAGATTACATCATTGAAATTCCTCTGCTTAAGTTAGATCCATCAGACAAAAGATGAGATATGCACCTGCCATGAACCCCTTCAGCAGGACACTTGTTTGCAAACCTTTATTTCTCTAATGTGTTGTTTATTTTGTAGGTACTAAAATTTCTTTCAAGTGTAGAAAAAGATTATTAACCCTATAGAGGTGTGATCTCGCATGAGCTAATATGATGCAAAAATCTAGTCAAAATTCTTGCTCCATGCTCGCTATGGCCATATTTAACATGCTTTATTTGGGTTTAAATAGAGGAGTTCAATGCAATATCCTTTCAAAAAGCATTGTTGACTTTTCTGCTAGTCACTAGAGAGTAAAGGGTTGTGATTTTTCTATGTGAAGGAGAGGAAAGATGATCTCCAGGCTGTGGAACTTAAGGGTACATTGTTCAGTGCAACCATGGGAGCACTCGTGTCAAGACCACCTTTCTCATGAAAACCTATCTTTGGTTTTTCAAGTGGAGTGTCCTAGAGTGGAAGAATCAGTGCGGTCAATTTTGGGTGTAGAAGTTACAAGCCCTAGAGCTAGGTGGTTAATTTTACCTTCCCAGGTATTATTAGTGTTCTTATCGAATGTGTTGGATCTTATTCGGTCATTAGCTGAACTAGAATCAATTGTGACCAAATTTGTGAAACCCTAATTGCTTGATAATCATGCTTTGTTGCAAGACATGCAAGGATATAAAGTTTTCTCTAGGGATGGGTATTTAGGGGGATTGTTTCCAAGGGAACATATTAAACACCACCTGGGTTCTGATGAAAATTATGAAGCATTAGGCTTGCTTTATAGTATAGAAATGATAGTATTATCTTGAAAGCTTTAAGGAAGAATTGCAAGAAAATTTGTGCAACCATGGAGTTTGACATCAAGGAAAAGTATTATGCAATCTCTTTTCTATGCGAGCGTCCTCCTCATCCACTCAGGAATCCTTTCTCTATCGAATTGGAAGTTGGTGCATTACCGTCTATCCTAGTTGAAGTAAAAGTGGAGGCAATGTCAAATCAAAATGTAGAGGAATTTGTGATTGTTGGGCATCGAGGGATCATAGCCGAGGCTTGTGGTGTTCAAATCGAGGAGAAAGATAAGGAGCCAATAATTGAGTATGATTTATTTGCAAATGAATTGCATGTATAGGAAGTTCATGAAGGTCAAGATGAAAATTATGTGCAAGGCGATGATCACATGGAAGAATAAAAATGTTTTCTCCAGTTTCAATTTCATGAAGGTTTTCAATTCTATCACTCACAGATAGCATATGAAACAAGGTTTTTTTTGTGTTTTTTGCAGCAAAATCCAACTAGAATACATGATAACATATGTAATATTCTCGTTATTTTGTATTTTGATAGCCATTAGAAGGTTTATGTTATGTTAGCTAAAATATTGCAAAAACTTCTAGCATTTTTCCTAGCTTGAAATAGTACTGATGTAATACATTATTATATATAATATAATATATGGGTGATCCCAGAATAGTGGTTTACAATTTTTGGCCAAATTGGACACTGATTTTTTTTTTTAACTAAATCTTCACATTTGGGCACCTATAGCAGTTAAACCGTGAGGAATTTGAAGATGATGCAAACTAGAGTCTTGTCACATTTTTTCTGTAGATTCTAAAAATATTTTTTTCAAATTTTGAATCAGATTGCACTTCTTTTTCCATCTCCCACCTAATTTTTTTTTCAATTTTTTTTTAAAAGTGACGACACCATATAACGTATAATTTTTTCCTTGAAAGATAAAATTCCAATTCTTTTAAATGCAGATTTGTAACTCCGACATCTAGTGCCTTAATTTGCTATTTTATTGAATATTTTTTCTTTATCAAGTTTCAAAG
>VDFB02331847.1:0-19501 GCA_007258455.2 Sequoia sempervirens | reverse complement strand
CTCTTCCTCCTCCTTGTGCATGATTTGTGTGGCTACATCAGTCTAACAAGGGTTTCAAATCTGAATGGTAAAATATGTCATTATGTTGATTATTCTTATCATTATCATTTGTTTTGGCACTACTTCCCAAGATCACACACTCTCTATCATCATCATCATTGTTGTTGTGGAGGTGAGAACACCAACATGGAATTTGACTAAGACAAGCCCCTATACAACATAACCCTTTTCCTCTTTCCATTTTTGTAGGTGTCTAGGTCACTATCATGGAGCAAAGATTGAACATCTCGACTCATTTGGATATTCCTAAACCTTATCTCTCGTCTTTCATAGTTTTTCATGAAGAGAATAAATCATTCTAATTTTATAGGCATATTCATATACTAACTTCTAATTTTCCCTATCACAAGTGATCAAATAGTGTCAAATCCATACAAGTAGAAAAAACCTATATTTTGCATCTTTTGGACTACATTGTGGCACACTAGCATCCTCAACAATCAACCTCAATTTTCTATGCCAAGTTCCTCTCTGTATTTTCTTCTTAGATCTATTTTCCATTTTTGTTAATTCATTATGTAGTGTCTACATTCTATCAAATTTAATCAATTTGGTCATAACTAGCCTATTTCATTGCATTATCCCATCAATCCTTGAACTTAAAACAAATGAACCAAAACCCTCAACCAAACCTACTTGTCTCTTCTTTGAGTACAATATCCAAGCACAACCCTTTGGTTGATTTTGTGCTCCAATGTTTAGGTGGGAAGATTGGCTTTGATTTAGTCATTTAGTCTAGATCTTCCTCTTTTCACCATAAAACAACTACATAGATGTTACATATGACTACATACAAACCATATGGATTCACACAATTGTACAAAATTTGTACACTTTTATAGATTTTACCTTGTAAAATTTACTCCATGTCCCAAAAAATGACCTAAATTTTTTGTTTATCCAAAGTATATCAAATTTTATGTTAATCAATTATTTTTTGAGCCTTATAAATAAACTCAGTCATGAGGTTTGCTTTATCCTTTGAGGTCATTTTCACAAGATCAACCTTTGAAACCCTCATAGAATGATCCAAAATGAAAATCATTTTCCAAATCAACTTGAAACCTAGATTTGCAACACATCTAAAACTCTAAGAATGCATTGAATATTTTCCTCCAATTCTATGGATTAAATTGTGCACAAGATCTACTTACACCAAGGCTTAACAACCAAGAAGATGTCCTCTTACAACATAAAAACCAGAGTCTAATATCAAATGAAAATAGATTTATAAAAATAATTATATTATTTCCACATAAACCTCACGAGAGAAACAAATACAAAACACATATCTAGAATCCACAATCCAAAAGAATAAAAAATATATAAAATAACACTAGATGTACCCTAGGAAAACCCTCTCAAGGGAAAAACCCAACCTCCAAAATCACTTACAGAATCAGTGTATTCTCTTAAGAAACAAGATTATAATACACTTACAAAATCTACATGCAAGCTAATAAAGCATCCAACACCCTAGTTGCATGCCTACAAGTGAGAAAGAAAATGAGAACCATGTAGCTACACACCTCAATCTTGTTAGTGTAGGTTTTTTAATATTTATTTTTCCTACACATTATTAAGCTCATATTTAGCTTATATGAGGCATGGTTCATGTGAGGACACGTGGTGTAATCCATCTGTGATAGGGCGAATAAGCTTGTTAGAATATGAACAACAAACCAAAGAGTGCCAAAAACAACTAAAAACACCCTACAACTCAAGATTGGCCTAAAGATTAACTTAACTAGGCAAAATGAAAGATTTCACCTTGTTGAGTTGTCCTTTGGCTGGCCCTTCGATCTTCGATGTTGTATGATCCTTGGATGGCAAGAGATGCAAGCTATGAGATGAGATGAGGATGGAAAGATAAGTGAAAATGGGTGCAAGTGTGCAAATTTGGCTAAGTATGGCTCAAGAAATTTTTTTGCAAGAGTTTGGCTCTCATGAATGATCTCCCCAAAATGAAAGAAAAGAGGGGGTATTTATAGAGAATTTGGAATTCTCTAGGGAAATGGATGGTTGGGATTAAGCCACCAAGATTAAGATGTAGGGCTAAGGTGAGTTGAGAACTCACAAGCCCTCACATCTTGACATGTGGCATGTGAAGTGGCTTGAAAAGGATGATGTGTACATGAGGTGGAAAAAGAGTATATGACATGGAGGTAGTACATAGTACCTTGGGACTGGGACAAGATCTCCTCATAAAGGAGGTCCTTGTCCCCATGTGGGTGAAAGAACATGTGAGGAATTAAAAATTCCTCAAATATCCACATGGGGATGAGAGAAGGAATTTAAAATTCCTTGGAATGCATTGGGGGATTAAATGTCAATTAAAAATTTACATGGGGAATGGAGTGCCTTCTCAAAAAAGAAAAATTATTTAATAGGGTTGACTTAGGACATATTCCATAAATCACATGGAGACCTAATTAAGTGATTAAGGTTGTGCAAGTACTTGATTAGAAAAATTAATGACATATTAAAAGAGGGTTAGATTTCACATGTGACTTGATGTGACAAGTCAAAGATCACATGGGCAAGAGAAAAAGTATTTTAATATTCCTTGAAAAGATAAAAATAATTAAAAATCCCTTGAGAGGTTGATTAGGCTATTTAATGAAGGATTAGAGGAGGGTTAGGTGGCTAAGAGAAATTAGAGGCCAACTAGCAAAATTTGGAGGATGTGACACATCCTAATCAAAAATTAGGCATGTGCACATCCCTAATGATAAGATTAGAAGATGGATTAGGATTAGATAAAAATGATGGAGGATGTGACATATGAGGAATTAAATAAATGTCATATTTATTTAATTCATTTGATGAAAAGGATGATTAAAGAGATAAGGTATTTATTTATTAATTAAATACCTTAGGGATTTGGCAGAATTAAGGATATTATGTAATTAATGCAAATAAGGGGATGCTTAGACGAAAGGGGATAAATTTGGATAAATTAAGTGTTCAAATTTAGGTGTTTACACCATCAATTACATATGTTGCTTTCACCCACACTTGGGTGGTTGAGTCTCACACCCTCTTTTGGCCTTTTATGCCACCTCACAAAACCACTATCCTATCTCCTTCTGAATAGGTTATGCTACATGTTTGGCATTTTCCAAGTAGGCATAACTCCCACCTAATTTAGTTATTTGGGAATTATTACCCCTCTTGGAATTATATCCCCATATTCTACTATATAATCAACACTCACCTCTCCCTCCTATCTAGTCCAAATGAGCTCATATCAGCTCGGTCAGTTCAAGGGAGTGTTGGTGTATATTGTATCATTTTGAGTGTCATAATATCATCATTCTATTATTGCACCATATTCCAGCATGTCATCCTTTTGCTACTCTTGTGTAGAAGGTTAGTCTCAGTTTTGTAGGTGATCCTGGGTGCTCGAGTTCAACAACTCTTACATGGTATCAGAGCGTTCAAATATGCAAGCTCCTTCTCAAATTTGGGAGAATTTAGCATTAAGGTTTTTATAGGAGCATTTTAAGCCAAAACAGACTACGCCATCGTGTCTAGAAGGCCCAAAAACCCCATTTTCATATATAATTTTTCCAATTTGGACAAAATTGAATTTGAGGCAAAAAAAATTGCCAAGGGACCCCTTGGCGCATATCGAGGTGACATTCTTTCAAAAAAATGTTTTTTGATTTTCCTGTGATTTTAAATCAAAAAATATATAAAAATATTTTTAATGCTGTTTTTTTTTATTATTTGTAAAAATCTTCAAAATAAACTAAAAAAAAAAAGCAAAAAAAAAAATTGAAAATTTTGAAAAAGGCAAAACAAAAAGTTTGAAAGTTAAAAAGGTACTGGGTGGTATGCAGGGTACTAGATTTGTATTGGGTGGTATGCAAGGTACCAGAGTTGTAGGGCTCAGGCCCTGCAGCCCGCGTCCCCCCTACCCTCCCGTCCCCCTCGCCACCCATCCTCTTTATTTATTTTATTATTATTTCAAATTTCAAAAAGACCTTAAAAAGGTCGCTTGCCTATGTGTTCCTATCATAATACACCCTCCTCGGCCTTTGCGCCTAGAATTTGGAGCTGACGCCAAATCTAGCAGAAAATTTGGCAGTATGCTAAATTTAGCATACCATTTGGTAGTGTCCTAAATTCAGCTGGTGATCTTCTAAACTTGGCAGTGGTTTTGGTGATTCTTCTAAAGTTGGTGAAACACCAAAATTAGCAAGACCTCGGCTAAATTTTACGGTCTTTTTTTTGTAAAACTTGACCCCCTCACGGTTGGTATTTTCATTTTTGCACCTGAACTTCAGAGGGCTTGTTCTCAATCATACAGAGGCAATTTTCAGCACAATTTCTTTTTTATTTGGGGTAAAATTTTGCACTCTTCACAGTGGTGTGATTATTTTTTTCTCAAGTGATCCTGTTTTTCAAAAAAAATAGTTTTTCTCATCAGATCTAAAGGACAGTCCTCATTTTTTAACTTCAAATGGATGTAACTTTCACATACAACCTCAGATTGAGGTGATTCTTGTTTTGAAAGTGATTTTTTTTTAGCACTACAAATTGGTGCTATTTTTAGGTTCTCATTATGATACTTGAATGTACTTTCAGTATTTGTGTCCATTTTTGGACATTGTAAAATTCTAGAAAATAACTTTAGCATTGTAAACACATTGATTTATAAAGTTCCAAATCATTTTTTGTTGGGGAGGATTCTTGATTGAGTGAAAAAGGGGGGGTGTCTCTATGTGTTTCTGATTGGTGGAAAAATGGATATCTAGAAATATCACTTTCTCCAGCAAATCATTCAATAATGTCTTAGGAGTCCTAATTGGATTGACTAACAACCTCACAAGGTGAGTCAATTCACAATGAGGAAGACCTAGGAGGGGGATTTTCTCATATTTAAAAGGGTTCACCACCAAGTAAATGCTTGGAAAAGAAAATGTTGGAAAGCACAAAGTGATATGCAAATGAATGCTAAAAGACCTAGAAAGATAAACAAAATACAATAAAAAACTATGAAACTGGAAATGTGCACCTAGGAAGTCTAGAGATGTGAGGATTTTGGAAATGCAAATAAGCTTCCAAAAAGTGCTATGGAGGACTAAGACACCCAGGATGGCGTATTAGTCCCACTGTTGTTTTTCGGGGCAGATGTCGAGTCTTCAGATGTAAGAACTAGATCTGAAGGAATATCTAAAAAATATTCTTAGGAGGACTAAGACGCCCAGGGTGGTGTATTATTCTCGTTCTGTATTTCTGCAAACTGTGAATGTGATCCTGAGCTCCAAGGTTTTCACTTGCTTCCTTTCCGATCTTAGGTTCTAAAACTTCTAAATTCAACCTATAGGTGAGTTTCCACAAGGATGACAACTTTGTAATGCAATTTTGCAACTTTCTACAATTTTGCACTCTAAATGATCTTCAAGACTTCAACCTAGATTTGCAATCACAAACATGCAAGAGGGTAAACCCACAAAAGTGGTTTACAATTTGAGTGAGGAAGGAAAAGTGGCAAAAAATGACCCCATACCAAAAATTTTGGTTTTTGAGGTTCAAATGAACCCTTTGGTTCGAGAACAAAAAAGGGTTTGAATGAACCCTAGTTTGTGTGAACAATTAAATGCAAGGTGGACCCCATCCCACCAAAAAACAATGAAAACCCCTTTTTGAAAGGGGGTTCGAATGAACCCTGGTTCGCTCGAACCCCCCTTTTCCGACCTCCCTGATCTCTAACACAAAAAAACCATAATTTTTGCCCTTCAAAGCTCGGGTGAGGATGAAAATGGAGGCGACTTCACAAACCAACTGGAATCAGGTAGTCCTCAGAACGAGCTATCCAACGAATATAATTTTAATATGTTTTGGTTTTATTATTAGTTTTATTATTATTTTTTTTAGTTTTATTAAACATAGGTTTTCATCAAAAATGAATGTCTCTATTGCACATGTGGAAAAATAGCAGATTATCAAAAAAAAATTAAAAAATATAAGTGCACCGGATATTGAAGTCCAAAAGTTATGCGTTATACAATGCACTATGTCAAATTGTAATTGGTTTGACTTTGAAACTTGATTAAAGAAAAAATATTCAATAAAAACTATCTAAGCAAGTGGAAGCACTAGATATCGAGTTACAAATCTAAATTCAAAGAATTAGAATTTTATCCTTCATGGAAAAAATTTATACGTTATGGTGTGCGTCACTTTTTTAAAGTTGTTTTCTAAAAAACCAATTTTTTGGGAGGGAAAAAGAAGTGCAATCTGATTCCAAAATTTTGAAAAATATTTTTAGAATCTACAGAAAAATTTGATGAGACTCTAGTTTGCATCATCTTCAAATTCCTGACAGCTTAGCCGCTATAGGTGCCTGAATGTGAAGATTTAGTTAAAAAAAATATTTCAGTGTCTAGTTTGGCCAAAAATTGTAAACCACTATTATGGGATCACCCAAGAAGGGGAAAACTTGTTTGTTAGTAAATGTGGGTTTTCCTTGGTCAAACCCCTTGTTGGTAATTAAACCTTGAAATGAAATAGAAATAATGAAGGAAATGGTGAATGAACAACATGCAATGCTACAACTCACCAAACCCTTGTAAAGTTTGCAAACTTGTGTGCAATGGCTACAATGGATATGGATCTTGAACCAAAGATATGGACTTTAATTGCTTGCTTGAATCAAAACCCTACATCACAAATGTTAGCACAACAACACACATGATGCAAGAAACTCTTTGATATGATGCTTGAATCTTGATAATGGCTCCAAATGCTTGATGAATCTGCTCTTGAATGCTCTTGTGAACTCAATAATGCTATGATGAATGCTCTCACAAAAGACTTGGATTGAAATGAATAAATGAACCTTGTATTTATACGTATCTATGCTTAATATCTCGAAATTACATCACACCAAGCCGACATATGAATTCATTAAATAAAGGAGGCTAAATTGTGCCAAAATTTGAAATTAAATCCCAAAAATTGTTGAAAGAGGACTAAGACACCCTAGGTGGTGTCTAAGTCCCAAGCCATGAAACTTGGGGCACAGACACCAAAAAGGGGCCCAATTAAGATACCTCAAAATCAAGGTCCTGATACCTTTGGGGGACAAAGACGCCCTAGGTGGCATTTTAGTCCCAACCCAAAAATCAAGGACACATAGATGGAGTCATTAAATTATCATTTATGCATTGGAGAACGTCGGGATTAACTAGAAAAAGATATAATTCATAGAGCTTGTGGACACAAAATAGGACCAATTAAGCCATAAAGAAGCATATATAAAGCAAGGTGGACCCAAAAAAGTGTGAAAATGCAAGGGTATGCATTTTACTACACTGCAATTTCTTCTTGCATTTTTCTCACACTGCAACAACAATCTAAAATGGATAAATCAGTTTCTCTACTTACACCATACAATTACTTTGAGTGGAAAAATGAAATGGAACTTGACTTAAGAAAGTTAAAATTGTATAGAATAACAATGGGTATTTAAAAGGAACCTACAGAGGATGAAGACAAGCCTAAATAGTTCAACAAATGTGATGAAGCTTTTGGCACCTTGTGCATGGTTGTGTCTCCTGATCTACGCTTTCATATTATGTCTACAAAATCACCAAATGAAGTGTGGAATACTTTGAATCCTCTCTTTGGTAAACAAGATGATTTGAGAGCACATTCATTGGAGAACGAGCTCATAGAACTAAGCCCATGCAATTTTGACACCTTTCAGGATTTCTTTACTAAATTGAATGCCATATGATTGTAGTTGGAGCAATGTGGAGTTAAAAAGGATAACTCGCAGTTGATTTTGAGTATTCTTTCAAAACTTGGTCCTGATTATGCAATGTTTGTTTCTACATTTCATGCAATGAAAAGAGCCTTAGGAAAAGGATTTACTATGCCTTCTCTTGGTGAGTTCGCAGTTGATCTCACAAAGGAGCAAGATAAATTGATTCAAATGGGAATTATTAAATCTTCCAAGTCTCATGCCTTGGCTGCAAAACAAGGCACTAATAAGCAAAACAAGAAACAAAGGAACCAAGGAGATAGAAAGAAAGATTCAGATCAATTTTCATCTACTTCAAAAGTAGACTCTAAATTCTCTTCAAAAGAGGATTCATCTAAGAAGGAGAAGCCCACTTGTGCATATTGCAAGAAGAGTGGACATGAAGAACATTCTTGTTATAAGAAGGATATTGATGAACTAAAACATCTTCTTAAGAAGAATAAAATTAGTTTTCCTTCTCAAATGGTTGATTCAACTTCTTCTTCTAATTCCAAAAATTTAAAACAATTAGAATCTGATAAGGAAAAAGACCATACTACAAGGGCAAGCAAATCAAAATTTAAATCTCTTTGTGCTTCTATAGGTCTTGGATCAAGAAGATGGCTCCTAGATTCTGGAGCTTCTCATCATATGGCTTCTACACAGTCTATGTTCCCTTCTTTTGAGCCTTGTGTTATGCCACCTATTCTGATGAGAAACAATACATACATGGATGTAAGTGGGAAGGGATCTGTTGATATTGGGGATGACACCTTCAATGATGTTTTGTGTGTACCTCATCTTTCAAACAATCTTCTTTACATCTATTAGATCACTCATGGTGGAATAGGGAAGATTGTGGAATTCACACCTGATCCAGTTATCATCAAAGACTTGGAGAGCAGACAAATAATTGCTACTGGGATAGTTGATCCGTGAGACTCATCTTTTATTACCAGGAATTCTATGATTTATATCATCATTTGCATAGATAGTTTTGACTTTGACTATTTTGATATCATGGATTCTAGCTTTGATACACTGATGTTATCATAGAAATAGTACACTTCTACATGTATGTTGATCTTTATCGAGTTGGGTGTTGTGATGCTATGTGGTTAATTGTACTAATATAATGATTTTTTTCATTATTACCCTATGGGCATATGATAATGTGATTAGACAGATTTGGATATCGGATGTAATGCAATAATGTTGTATTGTTGGAATTGATTTTGTTAATAATATGATAATCACGCCATAAGGTGAATAAATGTGATGATGGATTAACGATTTAAAATGCTTCTACATAGATATCATGTTGCAATCGCATGCCTTGTTTTATTATGATGATGGATTAACATTTGAGTGTGCAGATTAGCCATGACCAATGGATTTGGGGAACACCAAGGTGGCATGTGTCATGTTGGTTTGTGATGTGTTATTTTGCATCATGTCAATAAGCGTATTGTTTTATCGTCCAGTATCATGTATAGAGCAATGGTTGTGGTAACATTAAAAACTAAGTCTTAGTGTGATTTAAGGGGTTATAGTTATGTTTGGTGGTATTTTCTTGACCTTAGGTCATAGGATTAAGTCTTTGGGATAACTTTTTAAGATTAAAGATTAATTTAGAAGCCTTAGGCCCCTTTTTTGGAAACACTTTCTCCAAGTGATGAAATTAAAATCTTAATGCATGTTCAAGAGCTTACTCATCAAGCGAGGGTGAAGTGTGTTCAAAAGGAAAAAAAACACTTGTCATTTAGATAATTGATCATGAGTGTTTAAGGTCCCAAGGGGGTTTTTGTTTTTGTTTTTTTTTTTTAAAGAAAAAGGGATGGAAATTTTGGAGGGATACCAGTTTTTTCTTGGCTATCAATTAGGAAGGGAGCACAAGAAAAAAAAATTGGAAACAAAAGCTTGGAAAGAGCATAACTACTGCATCCACCTTGCCATTTTGAAGAGATTGTAGGTTAGTATTTTGTTACCTTTTTTGTGATAATTTTTAGAAAAGAAATGTATGCAAATGTTGTGAAGATTTGTGTCTCATTATGGATGCTACTAAGAATCTCCTTGTTGTGTTAAATGTATTTGTTTATTTTGGAAAGATTGTTGTTATGATCAATGGACCTTCATAATATGAAGGTCTCATTATGTGTAGGGGTTTAGAGTGGGAGAGATGTTCCATTGATGGGATTGAGTTGAGGGTATGAGTACCCAAGAAACCATCTGTTGATTTGGGACTAAGATTTAATGTATGTCTGGAGGTGGAATGTGGTGTGAAATGGGGTTGGAGGTGCAATGTGGAATGTAATGGGGTTGTGAAAAAGGAATATGGAGGTGGTTATGTGATGGTGTTGAGGAGATATAGGGCTGGATATACAAGAATTATGCTAATAACCCCCTCTTTGTAGATTGTCCCCACTCCCCCTAATTTGGGCTCATGAAAATGAGCTCTTTGTGGAATGTAATGTGATGTTCAGAACCTGTAATGTATATTTTCCTTGAATGAAGTTGATCTATATTTTTGTGTGTCTAGTTATGTTTCTAGTGCTATTGCATTATGTGCTTATGGCTTGGGTAGTGGGTCTATGTGGTTTTGTTGAGCCCTGTCACCTTGGGTTCCCCTAGCTTGGGGGTGGGTTGTTTACAACCCTATGGCTGGGAGGAGAGCTCCCACTGGTCATGTGGAATTTGTTTTGTGTTGTGTGCAAAATATTTCATTGGGAAGAAGTGCCCATGGTAGAGCAAGTGGCTGAGTCCCAAATCTTTATAGTTGTTCCTCTTTTGAAGATGAATAAGGTTGTAACAGGAAATGTTTGAGCACAATGTATCTAAGATCCTGTAATTGATATAGTGACTAATGTTTTGTGTAAAATTTATTTAAGGAACAAATGAACCAGCATTATAATATTAGCATATTTATTAAGACAAAAATAGTTGCATCGGTGATAATTAAACTAGAACTTGCATGTAGAACAGTTTAGACTGCGAAAACAAAAAGAAAAGCATAAGAGCATGTTAGTTTAGATAGAGCATATTAAAAGAATAATGAACTATTACAACCTAGTTAATGAGGATATATTTTGAATTGAATGTTCTTATTCTGCTATTAAAAGTACCATGTCATTGAAATCAACAATGTACAATGACTACTTGGACATACTGTATTTCCATTTTAAATACTATAAATAGAACACAATTATGATGGGTGAAATTTTTTTCAAAGTTCTACTTGTTCCTTTCAATATTTATAGATTTCCTGGTATGGAGTAAACTTCATTTCCCAAAATCCTATTCTAGGAAAAAATAAAAATAATATTCGCAATTGCTTATCTTAGTGCAGTAGAACTTGTATATAGATTTAGAAATGTGAAATTATACTACATCATAATGGTTATTTATTGCAACAGAAGTACTACTCTCTTATTACTTAAAACCAGTGAATAAACTATTTCAATGATTGGGTTCAGTAAAGTTATTTACAGTCAAGCAAATTCTTCAATGCATACATATACAATAATGTTCTTGATCTCTTCTCTACTTATTATCATTCACCCTTAAAAATGTCAATACATTTGCTTCCTTGAAAGGACAATGCTGTTGAAATTTCTAGGGATGAAGAATATGGGACATGTAACAGGTTGGGCTTAGTTCTGAAGAATGGCTGCTTAGTTAATATTAGAGCTTAGAGAGTACTACCAGCATACGTAGACTCCCTATAAGGAGCTCAAGAAAAAACCTGTAGCATAGATCATGATTTGTTGATTTGTCTTCCAATAGTGTTAGATTGAGTTTCTATAGTAAATGTGACCTATAGATGCTAGGTGAATGGAAAGAATAAAAATAAAATAGCAAAAGACAAATGACTAGGGGTAATGTCTTAGGTTTTAACGAGAGCAAGAACACTTCAATCTACACACTTGTCACAGTCTATTAGAGATCCATGGTTAAATGCTCCAAAAGCTCTTTCAAAACAATATAATAGCAAGTGGTATTGCAATGTATACATAGCTCCTTGGAAATGAGAACCAGAATAGTGGATTCAGCAGAAGGAGTTAATATGTGAAGCTCGCCATTAACACTATTGCTAGTATGAACAAAAATAAAATATTGGTGGAGGAGATTGCAGCCAATAACACCCAGCAATCCCCCTCCAAATAGGAAGGACGTGGCCCATTAATGAAGCCACAACCTCCTTTCACTTCATGAACATAGGTTAAACAAAACACACAAAAAATATGGTAAGTAGTCTAATTTATCAACACCCAACACTTGCTATGCCTCTTCCTCGACAGAGTATGTCTAGAAGACAAGTCCATTTTCCCCTTCCATATTTTCCAAAGACTACTATAACACAAACAAAACCTCAAAAACAAACAAAAAAAAAACAAAAGATAATGTAATGTCTATTCCAAATGCCCTGCACACTGCCTCCCTCCAAAGAAAAGATTGGACAAGCTTCTGAACGCCTAAAAATAGCTTCAAAAACTCACGCCTGGTTGTGCTATTTCTACCCATGTCTCCTCCTCCTTCAACTGGCATGGCATCAAGCTTTCCTCCATCGTCGACCTACAAGAACAAACCATAGAAAAGTGACTAAGGGTTGAGAAAAGAAAGAGTAAAATGCCAAAATTAGGGTAAGACTAATATCTATCGAATGACTTGAGCCTTTCTTTTCATTCAAGTTTAGGTGCTAAATGTAAGTCCATTTCAAAATGGATGCCAAATTTCATTAAAACAAATTAATAAAAAAAGTCTACTTTATCCTCATACTAATGTTTGGTCATATAACTAATTCTCATGTTTATAAGTAAAAAAGACAATTTTCATTCAATAATGGGGAAGAGAATATATCCCCACTCCCATAAATAAAGATCATACTAATTTTGAAGAAAAAAGAAAAGAATAAAAAGTATGCTTAGAGGTTAAGATTTGGTATCTACCTTATTTATCTAAAGGAGCAGGCCTGGAATTTGACGGTCACCCCTATCTGTCATATGAAAATTTTATGATAGTTTGGTCATTTAAATGTCTGTCAAAAAATTGTTTAATTTATGAATTTTTGTATAAAATCTTTTATAAATGCAATATCTTGAAAAATTAGAAAATAATGATAATTATTAGTAATAAATATAAAAATCCACTCTCATAATTAACAATTAACAAAAGTTTCTAAGTTCATATTAAAAACAAATCTTGTTAAATATATCCTAAAAGTTAAAATAATTATATTCTATTTTGAAAAGATTCTAAATTAATAAATGTTTTTATAATAATATTATAAATCACATATATTAATATAAAAAATGATAAATATTATAAAAATGTCAAAAAGTTACTAAATTCATATTAGAAAATATTCAAAAAAGTTATATTTTATTCTAAATTAATTAATCTATTAATAATAAAATAATAAAATGATATATATTATAAATTAAAATACTATATTATATGTTGCTAATAATATTTTTTTAGGGTTTAATAAAAATATAGCAAGTCAAACTATACGGTCTAATAAATTTTATAGTTGTAATATACGGTCTAAAATTGAAAAAATGGTCAAATAGACCATCAAATTCCAGGCTTGTAAAGGAGATTTCTTTTTTGATAATTTAGTTTCTATTTTTTTAAGAAAAAGCTAAGTATTAATATAGTAAAAGATATATATGACAAATAAGTTATGAAGTAAATTGAATTTATATATATATATATATATATATATATATATATTTGTGTTATATTTATTTGATTCGATTTTATTTCTTTAAAAAAATATATTTATAAAGTAAATCAATTTAAATAATTTGTCTAATAGAATTATAGTTTGCACGATAAATATATATAGATTTCTTAATAATAATGTTGAAAATTGACAACAATGTTAACATTAATGGGTACAAAGGTAATGTTAATAATTTTATGAGAAGTAGTTTTTGTATCGAGGACGACCTTAACTGTGCATAAAAGAATTGTATAAACTTCAATAATAAGAGGAAGTAATAATATAACTTTAAACTAAATAAGAAAATTATAGGATGAGGTAATCATGTGTCATTGGTGTTTACATCGATCTAATTCATCCCTAGTAGCAAATGTTTGATATTAGTATGTAATAATATACTAGGCTTATTCTCTTCATTGTTGAAGGGTGTGTGGGATGGACCTTGCACACCCACCCATTCATCAACCCCACTCCCTATTCTTGGATGACATGTGAATTATCATTAAGTTGATTTATCGTCATCATCGTTGTCTCATAATTCATTAAGTTATATTAGTATTATTATTCTCTAGTGACCCAAAAAATACTAACATTAATACCACCGTTCAAATTAATGATTAAAATAGTGAGGTTGCTAAAATTCAATATTAAATGGATAAGTTAATAAGAGAGTCCAAGAAAGTAAGACTATTGTATAGAGGAATCAATGACATATTTCCAAGCCAATCAATTGAAGGCCTTTTATCAATGAACCTAAAAACTAGACTGTAGTGGTTAATTGAAATGCATGGAGTCAAATTTCACCTACGCAAAACTTGTCAATTAACAATAGCTCAACGAATAACATCTCACCAACACATCGCCTAGATGCAAGGTTTGGAAGTGAAAGACAACCGAGATTGGCTTACCAAGTTATGCAAGAATGTCAATTGTTAGTGTTATATAACAATGTTTAAAAAAAAAAAAAAAAATAGGTTGTGTTGTTGTCCTATAAAATTTCAAGTATATATTTTTTTGGGCATGACATGATCATGCATCTCATTACACATTTTATCAACTGAACCCCACACAGATCCACCATCTCAGATAATGACACACACTGACCTCCCAGGATATCATTCCATTTGAATTTGATTGTTCTTCAGTTGTTGTGGAGGAACCTTTGGATCCTCTTGTTCATTCTCTGCATGATCATTCATCATAGTTTGACATGATTGTGGATACTTTTGAGCAACATTTGGGGGAGGAATTTTTGTCTTCAAAGGAGATATTAGAGTCTTTGGATCTTGTTCTAAATACATCTCTACTAGGTTTTGGATTGTCATCTTCATCAATGTGTCCTAGAATGCCTGATTTGATGGTGGCAGCTTTCAGAATTGACATGGAGATAGATGAGCAATTTTCAAAGGCTTCTTACATTTTGAGCTTTCTTCCCTTATATTCCTTTCAGGAATGGGAAGACATTCTTCATGCACCTTTGGTTTTGTTTCTTCCTAAGGGGAGGAACATTGTCCGATGATCATGGACCATCTTCTACATCTAGTTTCGAGCATCAACCATTGGCATAGTTGACTACTTGAGGGAAGGCTACATAGTTTTTCTTATCCTTTCTATTTTGGAGGGGACTTCTTCCTTGCATGGGATTCTTATTGTGTTGGGAAACTTATTTTATTTTGGGGAGGAGTTTTGTCCCACTAGGTTTTCTCTTTTTCTTCATTTGTGAGAGATTATTTTGTACATGGGTACCTAACATGGCCTAGTAGTCGAGACCCATCCTTGTTTCTTTTCACCCACTATGTTAGTGTAGGTTTTTTAATATTTTTTTTCCTACACATTATTAAGCATACTTAGGTTATATGAGACATGGTTCATGTGAGGACATGTGGCGTAATCCATCGATTACATGTATTGCTCTCACCCACACTTGGGTGGTTGAGTCTCACACCCTCTTTTGGCCTTTTTATGCCACCTCACAAAACCACTATCATGTCTCCTTATGAGTAGGTTACGCTACATGTTTGGCATTTTCCAAGTAGGCATAACTCCCACCTAATTTGGTTATTTGGGAGTTGTTACCCCTCTTGGAATTATATGCCCATATTCTACTATATAATCAACACTCACCTCTCCCTCCTATCTAGTCCAAAATGAGCTCATATCAACTCGGTTAGTTCAAGGGAGTGTTGATGCATATTGTATCATTTTGAGTGTGATAATATCATCATTCTATTATTGCACCATATTCCAACATTTCATCCTCTTGTTGCTCCTGTGTAGAAGGTTGATCTCAGTTTTGCAGGTGATCCTAAGTGCTTGAGTTCATCAGCAACTTTTACAAGTCCATGCTTCCACATATGCAACCTACAAATGATAATAAATCCAACCTTAGCCAAAAAGCCAAAGGTTACACAAGCCAACCTCAATAATTATTCATATGTTTTTCTTATAATACAAGCTTTGCACAAAACCACTAAATGATATTACATAGTGTGCTTCAAAACCTTGAGCTCATTGAACCATGACCTCCAAATGAAATATTTGCTACTAAGTATTTCAATATCAAATATTTTACCAATGTGACACCTACATTAAATATTTATCCCAATGTCTCATACAATATAAAGTTTCCCTAAGAATGCCCAACCCATGTGATGCATGCATCCCTAGGATGCACCACAATTAAATATTTATTTTTATATTATTAGCATTATTATTATTATGCAAGGTGTACAACATGTCTTTCCCAACAATTTCAATATTCAATGCACCTCTACTGAGCAATGGATTTATTCACTAAGAGCTAGAGGCACTATGGAGCTTGAAGATAGAGGTGTTAGATGTTTAGCTCGAAGGGAGACTCACATTGGATTTTCATTCCCTATGTTGGAGAGATATCAACTAGGATGGGTGTATTATCAGATAGGGTTGTGGGGAGGTCTTGAAACACTATCATTCCTTAGGTGGGGTTAGCACCTATATTCTTTCATGTTCCCAGTCCATGACAACCTCCCAGTTGCTAACAAAAGCTTTTTTTAGGCCATGTGGCAACTAGTCGACTTAAATCTTTCAACATTAAAATTTTCTAATCCAGAGCGAGTCTTCAATTTATTGTTGGCAAAAAAAAAAAAAAAAATCATCAAGAGTATATAGACTTGATTTTGTGGTCCCTGGACGAGTTTTTGATGTTGATTTTAATATGTCGTCGTTTTCAAGCGGGTTCATAAGGTCTCGTAAAAAGTTCAAATTTATCTATTTTGATGGCAACCCAAATTTTAGTTTATCCTTAATTGCCTATAGCTCTTTTTTTGTGGTCATTGGAGAAGATTCAGGATCAAAACAAAAAAATTGTTAAACTGCTTGTCACAAGACCCGATTTGAAAAGGAACCCTTCGAACTCAATTTTTTGTGCGAGTCTAATTGAAAATACAAGAACCAACATAAAAAAATAAAATAAAATTTAAAAAAATCCTCGCAAAGTTTCTCAAATCTCAGAAGTCACATGCATTTGTGGCATCGATATCGTTGTTTGATCTGCAAAGAAATTAAAAATGTCAATTTCACTATGTTGTAATTATGAAGTTGTCTAAAATATTTCATATGTTTTAAATGCATTCAAAGCAAGAAATATTGGTTATAAAAATTATTTTCCTCATAGCTCTTCCCGTAACTCAAATTTATTGTTTCTAAAAGGCAAGTTGGGCCCCGCAAAAATGATTTTAAGTGATTGTATACCATTGGTTCATTGTGATATTGCTATTAGGATTCAACCGTATAGTTTTACTAGTCCAACTCATTGACCCATGTTTCATGACTAGTGGTTGAAAAGAACCCATCTCTCATGATAATGAATGGTCCACTTAGCACTCATTGAATCTAGGTGATGCTCACAGAGGTGAAGCACTAGGCCTTTTCGGGAAGTCAACCATCCCAATACTAATCCAGCTCAAGAGGTCAATCCATTAGACTTATCTACTATTAGTTCAATTGGACGCCATGTCAAGGTGTCAATCCATGTGGCATATTATCACTCCATCACAAGTTGGTGAATGGAGAGCAAGTTAAACCCATGATAGTTCAAGTGGCCACGATGAAGCTTTATCTAATTGCTTGTTTGTTGAGATGGAGGGTCGTTGACGCCAAAGTTTAAGTTCTATTTTCACGTACATTTGCTAGAGTTTTTTTCTTGTCTCAGTGACCAAGTGAAGACGACATTATGGACGCTAATTTCAATGGCTTTAGGAAAATTCACCGTCAGCAATTCACCACAGAAAATTCATCGTCAACAATTCATCGCCATGGAAAATTAACTACCAAAAATTCATGTAATTAATTTTCCGCAGTGAATTGTCATAACGATGAATTTTCCCACGGTGAATTATTGACAGTAAATTTTCCGTGGTGAATTGCTGGTGATGAATTTGCAGTATGCCAATTTCAACCTCGCATCCACATGGAAATAAGGTGCTTCATCACAGTTTGGAGTGGCAGGAATAAGTGAAGGTTGCGATGGGCTTGGGGGTAGTGATAGACTCCCATTGGCCCACTTCATTTGCTGATTTGAAGTATGTTGGGAACCTTGTATTGATTTGTTTTTATCGACAGGTCGATGTCCTAGTTTTTTATTTCTGTTGCTCTGTATCCTAGCGCCATTTTGGGGCAAATCTCCATTGTTTTATGCTTGCAAAAATCTCCATAACAGCGCTGAAATGGTCTTCTACCACATGAGGAGGCTTTGGGGGTTGTTTCTGAGCTATCTAATAGTTTAAAAGTACCTTCCAAAACACCCAAGAACCATTTCTCACGTCCAAACAGCGATTTAGGCAAGATCTTGAATGATTTTTATGTGCCAGTAAGTCTAAAAACGTCTCAGTTGCATAAAAACGACCTACAACTCATCAATGGCTTCTTTGCAGCTGTTAGAAGTGTCTACCTATGTGGAAAACACCCATACACCATCAAAAACGTCCCTGTAGTAACCCAAAATGGCTCAGCAATTAATTACAATGTCTAGTGACCTTGAAATGGAGAACAAAGGATCAAATGCGTATCAAGTGTGCAAGAGGGTGACTTGTATGATTTAATGAAGATCTTCATTCTGGAGGATGCAAATACGAATGCTGAGATATGATGAAGTTATTAGCTTCTGGTGTAATGTTTGTGGAACTGTTATATTTGCAATGTTACCGTTGGTGATTCAATATGCATTTGAAGAGCCTTGCATTAAAATGAGTACAGAGCAATTATTTGTAAAGCATCTTGATCATAGCACAATCACAAGCGAGGAATTGAAAATATGTAATTGCAAATACATGGTTGCAGACCAAAAATGCACAGCCAGAGTGGTTACTGCCAAAGTGTTTGACAAGATGTCAAACTAACTTCAGAGGGGATTTTTCAGGGTTTAGCAGTTGAAATGCTAGTTAAAATATCAAGTTAAATGCATTAGTTCACTTCCAGTGAAATGGGTATTTTCTCAGAGTTTAAAAAATTCACCAACAAGTGAAAATGTATCCACAGTAATACTAGTTTTACACTCAATTGAAAAATGTGCATGGGAATGCAAGTTAAAATAAGAGGGGAATAGGGTCGGGGGGCCTAGCTCGATTGGCTAAAGCATCCTGTTGTAGGGAAGAGGTCATAAGGTCTAGTCTCTCCCTATCCCCATGGAACCAAAGAGCATGTCGCACCAATATCACCAGTCACGTGAAAAAAGTTTATTAAGCCCACTGCAGTTTATAAGGGGGCTACCTGATTCCAGTCTAAAAATAATAAGAGAGGAATAAAGATGTCTTGACATATTCTAAATGCCAAATCTAATTTGTTGCAATGTAAGGGGAAGTATCATGTGAGGTGTCTTTTTGTGATGAAATTTGGATGTTTCCCTCTTCTTTAAATGTAATATGTCTTTCATTTGCAAGGGTTTTGGTTCTGAGAATCTAAAGGGGAGGCATAGGGATAGG